>JABUQX010029473.1:0-31003 GCA_015478945.1 Trachelipus rathkii | reverse complement strand
TTTAAAAATTGATATACAATAAATAATAATAAAAGTCAATGAATACATATATGAGTATATAAGATATGATAAATGAATCTGTAATTTCGTTAATAGTTATTCTTGTATGCATGCACCAATTTATAATTTGAAATTACTTTTATAATTTTGCATAGAGCATAATTGGATAAACGACCAGGTTGCCATCATTTATTTATTTTAATTTTTAAGTAATCCTTTTTAATTGAATGTTATTCTCCAGATTAGAAACCATTTTAAACCCTTGTGGTAGCGATAAGGAGATAAAAGAATGGGTATAAAATAAAAGATCATTCGAAGAACATAAAGACCATCTCAGAGAAAGAAAGAGGAAGGAAGAAGAAGAAGACAGAAAATAGAAGTAAAGAATGAAAATAGGAAGAAGAAATGAATGAAGATAGAAGAAGCAAGAAAACGGTTAAAGAGATAATATCATAAGAGTTAGAAATATGTTCAGACATAACGAATTAATTAATCGACAATTAATTCTTAAAAGTGCTAACTAAAATAAAAATGTTTAATGATGGACAAGAAAAGAGGATCATTTATTATTAAAAGTCCGATATAGTAGGTAATCATGAAGTTTAGAAAAGGAGCTGAGAGACTGAGAAGAGACATGAAAGAGAGAGAAGTAGAAGAGAGAGAGAAGAGAGAGATGAGAGATGTAAGATAGAGTGAAGAATGGAATGAAAAGATTTCTATAAAGAACTTATAAGCTCACAGAAAAATGAATAGATAAGAAAATGAAATAATGAAATTATCGTAGCAGAATGAATAGGAGCACTTGATGGCGGGGAAGAAGGGAAAATACCAATTAAAGTTCTATTATCCACGTTCTTGAAAGAAAGGATCAAAACAGCCTGCGCAGTAAAATAGGAGAAAGAAGCATAATGGCGTAAGATAATATTTTCATAGAAAGCGCACCTACTATAATGAATGGGAGAAGGTCGATAATTCGTTAGGATTAGTTGGGAGACACTAGCAAGAAAACAAAAACTTTAACAAACGCACACTATCAATACGGATCACAGAAGTCATTCTCAGAACGTCTAACATTACCTAAAGCAAAATATTATTATTATTATTACACTATACTAATGATATAAATTATGAAAAGGTAGTAATTGCTTTATATATATATATTATGTATTGTCGAAAAAAATATCTATTATCTATTAATCATTATTGCAGACTATTATTTGGAATTAAATTTATTATATTAAATAAAATGTAATAATGAATTAATTATAAGAATAATTTAAAATTTATTGATAAATATTAAAATTAAATTATAAATTTATTAATATTTATTATATTTACTTTCCATGAGGGACTACACTAAAAGCAAATGAAAATTTTGACACCATAGATAATATAATGGAGGAGTTGCACGAGGTAAAACTGAACATAATTACATTAAGATTTATAATATAAATTAAGTAGTATGAAAAATTTATAATTAATATGATTATCAAAATAATAAATAATAAATATTAATTATTTATATTATTATTCGCTGGCTCAAGTTTTATGAGTTTTATTTAAATATTATCTAGCATTATATATTATTGAATTATATTATTATTATATTGATTATTATAGGAGAATTGAGTTATTAACATTACATAATAGTAATAGAAGCATATCTGTATTAGACATTATTATTGATTAATTAACCCAGTTATTATTCAATTCTTGTATAGGCACTTTTTATATTAATAGAAAATAAATAATAAAATTTGAGGTAAGTAGGTAAATCTAGAATTGACGTTTATTTAGCGCACCACGGAATCGATCAGTATAAAATTATTAATGAATGCTAGTAAGTAGAAACGCACTTTCCGATAATAGTAATTCAATCAAGTGAACTAGTTGTAATTTCTAATTTATTATAGATAATATATATATTTAGTATATATTAGTAAAATTAAAAATTTAGATATAAATGAAAATGATATATATATTTTTGAATTAATATTTTAATTTAGATTTTTATTTAAAGATAGAAAAAATTATCCTCATATTATATAAATAGTAATTAATATAGTCCAGTAATTATATTTAATAATATAATGTTATTAATGAAATATATATAATAGTATTAATAAATTTAATATATAAAGATATATATTAAATTATTTATATATTTAGTATATATATCATACTGTGAATAAAGTATTATATAATTTATACATCTATAAATGCTTCTGCAAGTTCCTTTTTTATCATTAATAATAGTGATATATCATGTATCCTTCGAGATGATAGTTTAAATAAGATTATCCACTCCATCCGCTACACATAAGTATATATATAATATATAATATATATGATTTATATATTATATAGATATGATAGATATGATAGATAGAATACGTTTTAGTAGTATATAATAATATTAATATATAAGTAGCTAAATAATATATATATATATATATAAGTATATAGGAATATAATAGAATATTAGATAGTATATAAGTAAGATATTATAGCTTATAGCTTTCTCTATTATTATCGATGAGAAATATTATATTTAAGTATCTTCTAATTATACTAATATATGATATATAAATATATATAAAAGTAGATGATATTCAGGATTCTTACTTAGTAGATATAATTAATAAATATTCATATATTAATAATAATATATAGTATATATATAGTAATTAAATTATGTATATATATAGTATTAGATATATTAATTATATTATAAGATATAAGATGATAATATATTAAAAGAAGAGATATGAAGTATATAATATATAAGATATATAGGTATATATATATATATATATTATAACTATATATTAATATTCGTTGTTATTTAGATAAAATTAAGGTTAGAGGGGCAAAGTTCTTATCTATTCATATCGCAGCCCATTATTTGGATTTATTATATTGTTTATGACAAAAATGAATGTTATATCTTTAAAGTATTAAATGGAACTGTAAATGAATAAAGGACACCCTTCTAGAATTAGGTATTTATAATTACAGTACATTTTAATACTTTTCAAACTGAATAGAGTGCTACTCAATATATGGAAAAATAATTAGTATCTGAATATATAATTTTAATATAATAATATAATTAGCATCAATATCCTATATAACTATTCACTATACTAAGAGCATTAGCCTATTGTCAAATTAACCACTCATTAATAAATTATAGAAAAATTCAGAAACGTTCATAACATAAATTTATCATTATCTTATTTATTAAATTCTTACAATATTATATAAATTAGTTTAAGTAGTTTGCTTAATATATCATTAATGCGACAATGTTAGTCATTAATAGAAGTTATGTTGAGTGAGAGGAAGTATAATGCCAAATATTAATATCGAGTGTTATGTAGGTAATATACTATTACCTATATCTAAATAATCTAAATATTTTTAGTCAATTACAGTAGAATTTTAACCGTTACTAGTAGTAAGATAATATTTAATAATAAAGCTTTGTAGATATAATACTCTTTATATTTTGAAGAGCAAGTAGCATCATTATTTACTAGATATTATATGTAATACTTTAAGATTATCAAAGCCATATAATTTATATTATTTCGTTAATGGAGTAATTCACAAATCTTACCATTATTTATATACCACCCGTAATAGTATAGGTACTATAGTAAGACTTATTATCTATAGTATGTTATTTATTAGATTATCGACTGAAGTAAGAGGTAAATATAGTGAAGTGTAAAAACGTGACGGAAGAGTTTTTTTCTCACATCGAAAAATATCATTTCAAATATCGGGCTATATAATATTAATCAGAGATTATATACAAGCGCTAATACTATATGCGCATATAATAAATAAATGTTGGTTAGGTAAAAGATTGAAATACTAATATGATAAAAATAAAGTATCATTTCTATAAGTGATACTAAGATATTATGATCGATTATGCTATATTTTATGGCTCATGAAGATAGCGGAAATAGAGAGAATTTTGTATGTTGTAAATTATCATACTGCATAGCCTAAGAACATGAAGCCCTTGGTATAAAATATAATAAGAAAAAATTATAACAAAGCTTACTTAAAAAATAACCTATAGTTTTTAAAATAGTAAATTTGACATTTTGTTTTAGTTTTTTATATTATAAAACTTTTATTAAGGGATTATCAATAGAGAAGTAATGTTTTTTAAGGACCAATATATGGATTTTAAGGTCTATAATAGTGTTTATAGCTCATCGAGCGATCATCCAATATTTTTACTCATGAGATTCAACAGATGTAGGACAATAACACATCTATGTCAGCCCCGCATACAGCTATTTACCTGTTAGTGCTTTACAGGCGCAGGAGCATAATGATTGAATCTATGGAGGGTGGCGAGCAAATGGGCTTACGTAACACGGCAGGCACCTGGGTAATCAAAGTCTCAAAAGTCCATGATAAAAATGAGGAAATATTGTGCAAAACATTGAGGACAAGAGTTCGTAAATAGGAAACATTAGAATGCTCAGACGCCGATTAGACATCCGGAGGCAAATCTTTATCCTGTCTCTCACCTTGTTAAGTAACGACCTTTTCGAGTGATGAGTTACTATAGCTATGGCGCGATTCTGTTGAAAATCAAAGTCACAGAAAAATTGAATTTTCGACTCTTCTTTAAAGCCAAAAAGAAAAACTCATATCTCGGGACGTAATTAGGGGCACGAACGCCTGGCGACTAGGGGATAAACATCTCGTCAAGTGTAAGTAGGATGTGGAGTCAGATACCCTTGCGGACCAGGTGAGGGGCAACCACAACCAGTGACCTCAATTAGATCACATTGAAAACAAGAAGATGTCTTTTATCTAACATCGCTTTTGTGATGGATAATTATTGATCGTCTAAAAGACCTCCTAATTACCAACTAGAAGATGCATCGCAATACCAGCGCCATACTGAAACCACCGCAATGTTTCTGTGTCTCTAACGTGCGGCCATATCCCGTACTACAAACTACCACGTGTTCTCTCATCCAGCACTAATAAGGCTGTTACTGAGAATAACTGTTTTTTTCTCACAATACCTTGAATTGTATTAAAGCCTTGAGTTATTATTACAGTTCGACATACTCTTTAGCAATACTCCATATACTCTTAAACACTACTCAGCACACTCTTAAACACTATTCGGCACACTCTTAAGCACTATTCTGAAAAGTAGCTAGAGCCCAGAGAGCCATCTCAAACGGTACTTATTTATCTCTCATTTACCCTTCTCTTCGGGCACCAACACACTACTCAAATACGCTTCATTGCCTCATATAATCAAATCTCTGTCACTCGCACACACTAACAACTGCTGCTAACTACCCGATCTGAACACATTGAGGTACTTAAGGACTCTAATGAGCAATCGTTAACCTATTTTCAGAACACTAATCAGTCGTCGTAACTACTAATAGCCAAATAAACATAACACAGGTAACAAGCAATTAAAGCCTCATGAGAAGACCTCTAGAGCGCACAAAAGACTAGTAGTCCCTTTACATATAGACGCTAACCGATGTTTTTTAAAATTGTGTAAAGAGCATTTTTATAATGTATATGAGAAAACAGGCGCAACAAATTAAATAAACATTATTATAATTTAAAGAATATGACCAAGATTCATTTTCATCATATCTTTACTTCCCTCAAGATGCCACCATTAGTACATACTAGCTCTATCAATAAGCCTGATTTCGGAGCCTACGCATATGGCATGGAGGCATCAGCCGTTTCCTTGTTCATCCAACAATAATATCAAAGGGTGAAAGCTATTTAAACTCAAACGGACATTGGTTCCAATGGCCACCGCCACACCATGGACGAAAACCAATCACAAACTCAGGACTGTCAAAAAACCGGGGAACGACAGAATTCTACTTAAAACCTGCAGACACAAGCCAACACGCTGTACTCTGAATACACATCAGCGCCTACAGTGATGGCGAAAAGACGCCCAGATGCTATTATGACATAACGACGAGAAGGCTGAAGAGACAGAGAGATCACGTAGAGCAAGAAAATGCGTTTATCTGTACTGGGCCATACAACTCATCGAAAAAGACATCCTGCGGTAGACAAGTATCAAGATATTGAGTACCAGACAGTAAAGAAGAGAGACAGAAAGAGACAAGAAGGAAAGACAGAAACGAGAAGAAGAAGAGAATGCGAGAAAAACACTCAAAACGTCTGTGGAGTGGTTTAGAAGAGAAGACAGAAGAAGAGCAGTTATATGACATAAGGGGACTGACCATATAATGGTAGGGGCAGTACCCTCCATGATTCTTCCATTCTCGCATCATCCCTGGACCAATCCGCTGCAGACCCACACACTCTAAATTCTGTCATACGCCTCATTCCTATACAAATGGGATATATACAAAGGACCCAGCGACATCCCTAGCCCACTTCCCGCTATTAATATTAAACCAATCCCGTTCGGAACTTCCTTTTCTTACCGACAACGCTCTCACTATCGTCATAGCATACTTTTTGATAAGTCTATTCAGAGCTTACCACAACTTCCAAATCCAACTCTTATATTCTATCTTATCCGATCGCCCTCCGTTCTTGATAATTCAACCCAAGTAACAATCTATGCCTGCAGATTTTACCATTCTTCAACTTTCTGATTCTACCAATATATATATATATATATTATAATATAATATATATAATATATATATATATATATATATTATATATATAATATATATATATAATATATATAATATAATATATATCTATATATACAGTAGTAGGAAGTGGTTATTATTATTATTAAACTGTGAAAAGTTGCCAGAGAACTGAGAGGCGGCTTGCACCCTAATCCGTTAATTTTTCGCTTTTTTGGTACTTTTTTAACTGAATTTTAACCATTTTTTAAGGAATTTTTGCTAACTGGAGTTTTAATATGTGTTTTGGCCTCATCTTGTCGCTAAATTCTGGCACTGCTATATCCGGTAGAATTTGGCACTAACGATTTTTAGTCATTTTCGGCACTTTTTGAGCATTTTTAAAGCTACCTGTTTAACGGCTTTGTTTCATGTCAATTTCAGGTCAAGATCCCGGCAACTCTCGAGGATTTTGGGGATTTTTCCCGATTGGCAGCCGCCTGCACATCGAAAGCAAAGACTTGAAAACCACTTTCGGAAGGTTTTTGGAAATTCCAGTCAGTGTCGACAGCTGACTTGGCAAGTTCCATTCATTTGCACAGATTTGACGTTTTGATTACGTCACCTAGGTTTTTAACGGGTCAGGTGAGCAACCTTTGAATTTAAGGTCCTGGAAGACCGTTTTTTTTTTTTTAGGTTTTAGGGATTTGCAGTACGTTTGAGTGGGCCCCCCCAAAGGGGGCTTTTGGGTTCCTAGAAGGTTTTTAAATATGTTTGGTAGATTATGGTATTTCCAATCGAGTTATCGTGATCGATTACCCCGTTAAATCAATATGTTTAAATCGTCTTCTTCTATCGTGCTCTGGTTGGCAGGTAGCACTGAAATATTGTAATCGAAAGAAAATAATTACAAAAATTACCATTCGATTAATCGCTGTAGTAATGAGCAGGTTCCGAGGCAACTTATTCTTTTCGATACGATGACATTAGAAGCTATGCGCTTTTTCAAACTTGAATAATAATCTATGTATGTGATAGGAACTGAATCCCAGCGAGTTTTGGTCGAGCGCGTAGGTTCACCGCCTAAGGGTGCTGTCCCCGAAAGAGAAGAAGGTGAAAATATAACGCTACTCCGTTGTTTGCTTTCCTTTTCCGATGTAACGAGTTACGGCTTAAGTGATCTAATCGATACAGGTGACCGACAGCGAAGTTTTGGTGACCGGTAGGCGTCACCCCTACAGGGGGGTGCTGCCGCCCCTTAGCGCGTCAGGGGTCAATTCGCCCTGAAAACATGTAGGTCTTAACGTATCGGGAGTGAAAATTGGATGTGAGCTATAATTTGAGACGTAAGTCCGTCGGAGACGATGATTACGTTCTCTGCGCCCCCGTAGGGGGGCCGCTGCCCCTACTAAAAAAATTAAAAGAACGTAGGAAAGATTGAAACTTGGAGAAAGGATAGAGGAGTAGGAGTCGGAGACGGAAGTTGGAAGCGATTCGGTTTCGGAGTCAGGATCCCCCCGGAGAAGGGGTCCACGATTTGAAAAAAAGAAGAAGAATTGCATGGAAAAACAGAGGAGAAGAAGAAGAAAGAGAAGGAAGGAGGAGGAAAGGTAAGAAGGAAGAAGATGAGGAGGGGGTAGGAGAAGTGATTCAGCGTTGGGTTAGTGGCACCGGTGCTGGAGCCGTGGCGGTACCAAGGGTTAATACAACATGTCGTATAACAACAATATGGATGTCCTATATAGTGTTATCATTGGATTTAGATTTCGAACACAATAATGGTTTCACGGAACCATCAAGAAAAAATAAGAAATAAGAGTATAATGTACAACGAGCCCAAATTCTAACACTTTTTTTGTTTTTTAAAACAATTTACGTTTTACATACCTAAACAGTAAGTCAGCTAAATCAAACCAGCTTAATCGGTACAACCCTCCCTCCTGGACCATCGTCTGTGGATCTATTGATCTATTGATGAGTCAAATTTTTGACTAAAATTGTAACGTTTTACATACCTAAAAGCATAAAATCACTAAAATCAAACCACCAAATCCAACCACCAACAAACCACCCTCCAGTCCAGTTGTCGATCTATTGATTCATTGATTCAAGTCACATTTCGATGATCATTATTTTGGATAAACCTAACATAAATAACAAATTCTTTATACACTTGTTGGTCAGCGAATATATGCTAACGTAACAAAGTTTTCACTTAATAAAGATACTTAGCATCAAACTCGAACTAAGAAAATAATGTACAAGACAAACCTAACACCATCCTTAGTCACGAATAACGAACGTTAAAGACAAATTCCACACACGTAACAGGCAGTGGAAGTAACTACCATAGCATATGCAAGACGTAACCTATTCAGCACCTTTTCCAACAGTATCACTGATATTTTTACTTAACGATAGTGAACTTTTTAACAAAATTGTACCACAACTCACGTGTAATTATGTCTAATATCTGATTATGGGAATATTACTCTAGCGTAACAAGAGTTTTCTAACATTAATAAAGATTATTAGCATCATCTGAACTAAGAAAATATTGTGCAGCGACAAACCTGACACACCTTAAAAATGAAAAAATGAGCAGTCAACATTAACAAAGTTGCGCGCACTGAACTAACAGTAAAGTGAACTAAACATTACATCCAAAGATACGTGAACATAGTCACACTTTTTTTTCAAGCATAATCTCTCTAACATTATAACTTAAGATAAATTGAACATACACACCACAGTCGGCAACACAAGAGTTATCACACCGCCAACACACGACACACCACACACACACAAAACGTACCATGTTTTACGTTTAAACATTGAAAGTGTAAAATTTCGTAAAATAACAAAAAAGTTTTCACAAAGAAATAAAACATAAGGAATAAAAAAAAAAATAAAAAAAATAAAAATTAAGAAAATAAAAAAATTAACACAAAGGTATGAAATGTAAAATAAGTAACTATATCTAGAAAACAAAGTTATCGAACAAAAAACAAAAAAAATTAAAAAAGTAAAAAATCTAAAAATAAAAAAAAATTAAAAGCAAATAAAAGACAAATACTTAAAACAAATAAAAAATTTTAAATAAAAAATTAAAATAATAAAAAAATCAAAAAAATAAATTAAAAAATTAAATAAAAAAATTAAACAAGGTATAAAATGTAAATAGGTTGAAAATTAAAAAAATTAAGAAAATCTGAATATTTAAAAATTATTGTAATGAGAGATAAGCATTGAACACAAAAGAAAAAATACAAAATAAAACTTACCAAAAAAATAAGTTAGAACATAAATTGAGAGGAAAACCTGTTTAAAATATAAAATGAAGGAATAAACAAATCAATAATAAAAATAATAAAAAATAAATGAAATTTAAAATATTAAATTTTTAAGAGATAAAAAATTAAAAATAAATATTTAAAACAATAAAATTATTGTTAAGTATAAAGGAATGTAAAATAAAAAACTTATAAAAAAATTCTAAAAAGTAAATGCATGTTTCAACTAAGGAAAAAAAAGTTTTTAAAAATTAAAAGTATAAAAAAAAGAATGAGATTTTGAAAATATAAATGTTAGTCTTCAACTGTTAGGAATAATGGTTTATATCTTTTTGCAAGATGCAAATGCAGATTGCGATATGGCATGTTAGTACATAATCCAGTTATGGTGAACTATGAAGGTTTATGCTCAAAGTAAATAATGGAAAACGTCCAATACATGAAACACACGCAAAATTCCAAACGAGCACAAACACACACACACACCTCCACACACGCACACACCACACATACACACATACACACACACAACATTACCACACCACATAAACACACACACACACACACATAGGAAAATATGTAGACGTAACAAAGTTTTCACATGTAAGTAAAGCTAACATAGCATCAACCTGAGAGTGTGGGCGGGGAAAAATACCACTTTGCTCAACCCACACTGATTTTTTTAAAAGAGTCTGTAGTAACTATTGCAACAGAGATGGCTACAAGCATGGTAATTATTACATACTGTCAGTGACAATTATACTGCATTTTTAAGTTTTTCAACATAAAAAAAGATTACTTAGCAGTCAACTCTGAAACTACAGAAAATAATGTACATCGTCGACAAAACCATGACACACCTTAATACCTGAATAAGAGCCAACATTAAACGTAAAGCTTCCTCACTTAACAAAGTCAAGTAACTAACATTACTTGCAAAACGTAACCCTATTCATACTTTTGTTCAAGCATATCTCTAACATATCAACTAAAGAATAACAATGACATCACAAGCATCGCACACAACACAAACTCACACACACATAACACACACACAAACACACACACACACACCACACAACACCACCCGTTTTCGACACACGCACAGCCACACACACACACACACACACACACACAACAGCACACACACAACACACCACACCACACACCCACAAAATAGTAAAAAAGTAAAAATGTAATAAAAGTTGAAAATGTTACTTTATAAAAATACAAAATTAAAAAATTAGAAATAAAAAAAAATTCAACACAAAGTATAAAAAAAAAAAAACCTACCCAAAAAAAAAAAATACGAGTAGAAAAATAAATTTATAAGGAAGAACAAAAAAAATAGAATAAGAAATGAAAAAATAAACAAAAAAAAAAAAAAAAAAAAAAAAAAAAAAAAAAAATAAAGTTAGAAAAAATAAAGAGTGTAAAAATGAAAACATGAAAAATATTAATTTCACATGTTAAACATAAGCACAGAAAGTTTTAAAATAAATAAAACGCATTAAAAACTTAAATTTCCATCGGTGAGAAAAATTAAGGAAAAAAAAGAATTATATTAGTAACGGTTTATATCGAATATAAGCGAAATGAGATTTGAAATATATAAATGTTAGTCTTTCAAATTTAGGAAAAACGGTTTATCTTTGCAAGATGCAGTTCAATTGACGATATGTACATGTTAGAAACAGAAGCATTTATGTGAACAGTAGTGTAATGAACTAAGAATAAATGACACAACTCAAACACATACACACATCACATACACACTCACACATACACACACACACATATCACACACAACGACATACACATACACACACACCATACACCACACTAAACACACACACATAGACTGTAGCTAACGCTACAAAGTTTCTTCACTTAACTTAATAGCTATTAACAAGCACACGGCTGAACTAAAAACTATCCCGTACAGCAGCGACAAACCTAAAGCAACCTTAAAGCTACGAAATAAAACGCTTAACAATTAACAAAGTTCCACACTGCACCAGCAAAGTAACTAATCACCAGCATTACCAAGACGTGATCCTATTATACAATTTTTTCAAGCAATGTCTTTTAACATATCAATGTAATTGACAATTACATCGTAACTTTACAAAGATTTATCTTAATTTGACACTTATCTTCATCAAAGTGGTCCTGGCGTTTGCGAGTATAGATCACTCTATTTGACATAATGAATAAACGTAGACATTAGAAAAAAGTCTAGGGCAAACTTAACCATTACTCAACAAAAACTTAGACCTATTGGCCACGTTGAGGTCTAACAACAAATTCATCGGTCCAGTCAACACAGTAAATATCTTAGCAAAAACTCATCGATTTCTCTTAACAAATCAGTCGTTATATCTGGTCCACATTGTCATAGGTAAATTTTTAACATAATGTAACCCTGAACTGTAACGAATAAAGCAGTTTTGTCATTAACGCAAGAGGGTATATAAAGCACAGCGACATTACCTTCCGTGATGCAAAACTCCAGGGGATGCGCCTTGAAAAGGGTGTGAAATCCTTGCGGGGGGATCACACTCCAAAGGTGTGTAATGCGGGCTTTACGCCCTGCAGAAGGAGGGGGTAAGGGCCTCAGGCCCTTCGGGCTGAGGCGCTAAACGGCCTAAAAGGTTTCCCCACTAGTAGCTAAGCAGCCTACCAATGTACTCATTAACGTTCTGAGTCAACGAGGCTAGAGTTAAAGAGAATAGCTCACGTTCTCTCCCTCGCTCACCCAGTCTCGAATCATATCGTTGGCCCTGCTCGCTTTCGCTAAGGCGAGTGCCTAACCTCTGAGCTAGGGCAGCGCTCACCGTTATAGTATTTATACGTATTAGTATATAGTAGGTAGTATTATCTATGATAGCTATAGGGTATATATAGTATAGTAATTTATGAATCATATTAATATTATATATTATATATAATATATTAATATATATATATATCTATATATATATATACTATTTTATTGCTATATATATTTATTCTATTATGAAGGTAGTTATATTCAGATCGAGACATTGACGAAACTTCTATCTAACCACAAGAACCATTCGGCAAAGGTCAGTAAAAGTGGACGCTGTTTATTAACTCCGCAAACGGCAAACGATAAGCAAGGCGAAGGACAGGAGAGAGCTGTCAAATAGGGGTACCCCGCCGAGGGAGGAAACAAGATCAATATTGGTTCTATTTCTTTTGAATATGACATTTTATCTATATTCTCTCTATATTCTTGTATTCTAGATAAGTCTACTCTAGCTACGGTGCCGACCTATATTGTAGAATAACAACCGGTCTCAGTGGGTCTCCGCCTAGGTATTGGTACGGGAATCGATTGGGTGTAGTATTAGAAGGTCTAGGGAGCTTCTTCTTTTTATTGAGTCTATTACCCTAGCCCCCCTTGTTTCTAGCCTTTTCTAACCTGACATATCCTACGTCATAGGAATACACCTCGGTAATTCAGTGTCTACTCCTAGGTTATAAGATGAGGACGAATTTGGTGAATATACGAATGTTGCTAGTTTGGATTCCTTCTACGAGTTATACCCCCCCTTTCTAACCTTCTAGCACGCATATATCGTATGTGGGACAGGGACATATCCATATAGGCATCGTTAATTCTAATCGACAAGCTGCTGAATCGATTCCGGTGGTTTACGACGGATCGATTCACTCCTAACAAGAGGTAGTATTAGACATTACCCCACCCCCCTTGATGGCGTATTGCAATCCAACATGGCAATGTTGCCATGCAATGGTGCCAAATTTGCGAACAAAATTTGCAAACATTTTGCAACATTTTGGGCAACATTTTTGAAGACATGCAACTTGAAATTTGGTCTTTTAAAATATTTTTGGTATCAATTTATGGTTTTTCGGGTGCGTAGAAGCGTACCCTCTTCGGGGTCCCAACGACTGCGATTGGATCAAAGACAACCGCAGCGCCTGGCGGCAGCCTGCCCGCCCGCAACCGGCGTCCCAATCATCTTTTTCGCTTTGCCCGTCTCGATTTTCTATATCTCAGCTTCTCTTTTTTTTTCCTTCTGACTTTTGATACGAACCTATGTTATAATCCGCAGCCAAACTATGGTCTTCCAAGGGTCAATTGTATATATATATATAGTATATATTAATATAATATTATATATATATTATGATAATATATATATAATATATATTATATTATATACATATCTATATATATATATATATAATATTATATATATATATTATACCCGCTTTTGTAAGGCACCCCTTACGGAGAAAGGGTGCGCCTCGTACGTGTCTCCTCCCTTAAATTACGGCCTCAACTTTAACCCGCCTTTAGGTAGGCTTAGCCCTCCTTTTTGATGTTGAACCTTGATTAATTTCGGTCTTGGCCCTTGATATTCGGTCTGTGGCCGTTGATATTTACGGCCTTGATACCTAGTCATCAAGGCCTTAGAAATTGACCTTTATAAAGTTCTGGAGGATTAAGATGAGATTAAGTCGAGCCACAAGTGTAGGTACTGGACGCAGTAACCTGTTATAGGGAACTGTCCTAACATGGCCATGTAGGTATCTACCTCCTAACTTGAGTTCCTGTAATCGTACTATCCTAACGTCAACACACACACACACCTAACACTAACACCTACACCTACACACACACAACACCACGCACACTACACACACCACTCGATTTTTTATGCCCTCAACTTTCTGATACTCTCGCCTTTGAATGCACTCAACTTTGATACCCGCTCAGCTTTGATGCCCTCAACTTGATCCTACCACTGTTGAGATAGGCGCGTTCAGCTTTGAATACCTGCAAACTTTGGATACCGTCAGCTTTGATGTCTCAGCACACTTGTTGTCCAACTTTGGATGACTCAGTATTTTGATGTGCTTCGCTTGATGACTCATCTTTGTTAGTGGAAAAAAAGAAGAAGAAGTAAGAAGAAGAAAGAAGAACAAGAAGAAGAGGAAGAAGAAGAAAAGAAGAAGAAAGAAGAAGAAGAAGAAGAAAGACAGAAGGCTCAACAGGAGGCTTTGTATGAGGCACACAGTCTTAGACAATTTTTTTTATTTTCAAATCAGGTCTTTCAAGAATGGAATAGGCTGTGTTTTCAAGAATAGAATAGTCTGTGTTATCAAGAATAGAATAAACTAAGTTAGAGCTATAATTGAATTTTCATAAAGGATAAGATTTATAATTTTCATGTATTAAATACAAATGGTTTTGAAAAACATTTGTGTTTTTGAAAAACATTTTGCTTTTTTGAAAAACAATAAGTGTTTTCAAAATAGATCAAGTTTCTTTGAAAAATATTTTCTTTTGATGAAATACTTTTTTCGTATAAACTTTGGATTAGATTGGGAGGTTTTAAGGTGTGATGTTGAATTACCATTGATTTTAGGGACAGTGAAAGGCATATAGAAGCAGAAGACACTACAGGTTCAAGACAGCCACCAGGGAGGTCCCCCCCACCCTACGGGCGCTTCGTGTTTGAAACTGTGTTGTGAGGATCTGGGAAGGTGCTCTTTCAGTTTATTGAAAGGACTCGTCTATGAGCGGGCGATAAAACTATTGTTCAATGAAATTATATAGTTATCCCAAATCGCGAGTCATGGGATATTTGGATTAATCGTTTTCTTTTTTACAAACTTAAATCATTAACAATAATAATACATAGGTAAGGGGTACATTTAAGAAACAAGATTTTTAAAAAAATATATTTGTACCCTAAAAAGGTGTCATTATTTAAATATAAAGAGATATATAAGTAAATAACTATATATATATTATATATATTATAATAATTAAGTGTATATATATACTATATATATCTATATAGATAATAATAATATATATATATATATTAGGTATATATATATATAGTAATATATATTATATAATATTATATATATATGTATAATATATAATAATTGTATATATATATATATATTATATATATAATAAATATATAGAGATTATATATATTATATATATATATATATATTATTATAGAATAATATATTAATATAGATAAATAAATATAAATAATATATAGTATAATATATAGTTAACGGAAGGATATACAATGTGTTTACATGAAAGGTATTTTTTAAAATGATTACAGAACGACACACACAGCAAAGTTTTTTAAATATACGTAATATATATATATATATTATATATATATATATATATATATATATAATATATTTAATAGGTATATATAATATTATTATATAATAATATATTTATATTAACGATGATTATTAACAATGTGTTTACATACGAGATATTTTTTAAAATAATTACAGAACACAAGTTTTAAATGATATATATATTATATATATAATATATTGATATATATATAATATATTGTAATATTATATATATAAATATATAATATATTATATATTATATAGATATTATTAATATATATATATATATATATATATGTTATTTTATATATATATAATATATTATAATAATATATATATATACTATTGAAATACATTGAGCAACAATGGGGATCAAGTTGAAACTGGTGCATTCTCTATATAGTGCCAAAGCTCCTATTCTCTTTTTGAAATAACATGGAATATATGTCTCGAGATGCACCAACCCAGTTCTTCCAGCATTTCAGCGCCTATATAGATTGCAATTTCTCCATGCCAAAGAGAAGTAAAAGTTTCAACATTAGTTGTCGTCAGCAAACTGCTATACATTCTATTATGTTTTGTAGTTGGTGGTCATTGTAATTATTTTATAAAACAAGCCATAGGCTAGATGTATTATTCGTCAAGTATGTCGACATTGTCAAGATGCAATAATATTTCTTCTTTTATTTTTTACAATATGTTGACGAGTATTCATGCGAATGTTAACAGAACCCTATTCTTGTAAGTATGAATGTGTTAGCTGAGTAAGGTTTTCAGTAATTACGTACATCAATATTTTTAACACTATCGGCACGTTGAGAAACGACTTCTATTTCTCGTTAATACGAACCTTTCGCCTCGTGTTCTACTGGATATTCGACTATGAACTTATGTTCGACATATCAATACTCCAGCTTTACCATCATTCTTCCAACGGTATCACCTAATACGGAGGAATTCTTGCAACAAAAATGAACAAAGGTGTATCATGGTACACCTGAACCGTAAGGAATACAGGCAATAGTAAAGTACTATTAGGTTTACGATAAATCTATAAAGATACAGGCTAGCCCGGGAATGAACAAGGTAGGTCCTCAGTAAAATTATGCATCGTTACGAAGTTGGGAGTGTGAGAGAAGCATGGTGTAGCTTCAGTTGGAATTTATGTACTGAAGAACTTTGTGATAATAAAACGAAGTCTCAAATCTATCGATAGTATATTTCAACCAATCATAGGAAAGTAAACAAGATTACAACATAACCCTCCTTATCAACACAAGAAAGTCCCATATATAATCACGCCTTACATCGACAAAGACAAACATGTTTACAGAAGAATTAAGCGCAAATACAAACTAAACTGATAATATATGTTATAAAAGAAAAGGTCTAATATTCAAGTTAAAATTAACAATGTAGAAAAAATGATCTTTGACAAAAAAATAACAAAAACAACGATATAAATAAAAAACAAAACCAATAATGAATAATAATAAGTAATAATAATATTACATAATAATAATAATAATAATCATAATTAATGAATATGAAATCCCGTGAATTATATATATATATATATATATATATTAATATATATATATAAATATAGTATATATAATATATATATTATTATATATAATATTATATATATGATATATATTATATATATATATAATATAATATTTGAATGTTCCTTAATGAATGCTGGCTTACGAAACCTCGTTAAGATTTAATCGGTCCACAGTCTTACACAAATGCCAGTGATCTTCGTTATTAAAGATCAATATATAGCTTTTTCAATGTTCCTCACGCCGAGTCCCAGAAGTAACATACGATGCAATTCTCTCCTGACACCTGACATATGTTTTGGTCAGGTACCATTCACGTAATAGGATTCTTCAAGCTGCCGAATAAAGTATGACATGCTATGCCAGAAAGCTAATGGAGAACTGATTAATAATAATTTTCCCGACCTTTAGGTACAGTTTTTTAAATGTATATATATGCTCGTATAATATAATGGCTGCAGTAAACATAATCAAGTAAACAGTTTCTGTTTTTACGCAACTGTTTAAACATTTTCTCTCGAACTCGACCCACATATATATTTTATCTGGGATGTGCCTCTAAAATAGAAACCATATATTGTAGGGTTAAATAGTCCTGTATCTTCGCGTTTCTGCCATATTCTAATGAATCCATAATATTTCGTATCTAGATATTTAGAGAAGGTTAAAGTAAGTTTCTTTCATCATGATCTCCCCCCACTGAATAACTATTTCCCAACGCATTTAATAGCCCTGTTGTGACTTAAAGTGATCATATCCCAATTCTTCAGCATGTTGGCAAACACAAAGTAATTCGTCGGAACTCATAAACACGTCTGTTATATTATTGGGTCACTACATCTGAAGTAGGTAACACCGTCTGGGGGTTTTCTTGTATATAAGAAGGATGCATCACTTTTCGGAATATTGATTTACAATGCAGCAATGATTACGGTATAGACGTGATCATTTATCAAAAGAGAAACCATTCTAACGGTGGAACATATATCCATAGGAAATAAGAGACACTTTTAAAAAGAGGCACAACTTCGTGCCTATGTTCAAACCTAAAACGACTATGACGATAAAAGAAGTTTCGAGAGAAGAATAATGTAAATATTACCTGGAACAAACACGAGTTAGAGCATAAGGGAAAATTCAACAGAATCATAGAAAGGTATAGATAGTTCAAGGCAATCACGAAGTAGGGGCAAGGTATAGTTAACGGCTATATCCAACGTGAAAATAGCATCCAAAGCTTAACACTATATATTATATATATATAAATATATATATATAGGATATATATATATATATATATAATATAAATATATATATATTATCATTATATATATATATATATATATATAATATGGTACATATAGTATATACAGTACTCACTACAAACCGACACGACACAGCACAATAACACAACACACACAACACACACACCCACACATTTTAATGCCTCAAATTTGATGCCTCAGCTTGAAGGCATCAAATTGAGGCATCAAAATATCGTGTGTGTGTGTGTGTGTGTGTGTGTGTGCTGTGTGGTGGTGGTCGTGTGTGTGTGTGTGTGTGGTGGTGTTTGTTGGTGTGCTGTAGGTCTATCTATGTACATGTTTACCCATTCGTATATATATATTATGTATAATATTATAAAGTATATATTACGTATGTATATACATATATATATATATATATAAATGAGTAGTATATATATATAATACTATAAGTATATATATATATATATAGTATATATATATATATATATATATATATTAAACTGTAGAATAATATATAATATGCTTTATAAAAAGCATATTACTATAATGTTATGTAGATTTAATATATATATATATATATATAGATTAATATAGTAATATATATATAATATTTATATAGGTATACTGAGACTTTGGATGCTATTTTCACGTTGGATATATCCGTTATCTATATTTGCCCTACTCTGTGATTGGTTGAACTATTTTAGCATTCCTTGATTGTTGAAAATATCCTTGACACGTCTTAGATTGTGGTTTGTTCCCAGGTAATTTACATTTATTCCTTTTTCTCCGACAACTTATTTGTTATCGTCATAGTCGTTTAGATTTGAACGTGGTAGAAGTTTGTGCTCTGTTTTAAAAGTGTTCTTATTTCCCATGATGTATTTTCCTACAGTTAGAATGGTTCTTCTTGATAAATACACCTCTATAAGTAACATTGTTGCATTGGGAAATCGATATTCCGAAAAGTGATGTATCCTTTTTATATACAAGAAAGCCGACGGTTTTACCTACTTCAGATGTAGTGACCAATATGAATATAACAGACGTGTTTTGTTCTGAGTTCGACAATTAAGCTTTGTGTATGCCCAAGCATGCTGAAAGAATGGTAATGATCACTTAAAGTCTACACGTGTGAACTTTTAATAATAATAAAAAAATATATAGTTATAGATACCTAAAGCTTGTTAAGATCACATTTCTATCTTAGTAACTTTATTACATCAAATTTAATTGGATTCTTACCATTTTTAGCAAAGACGAACGTTAAATGGTAAACGCATTTTTCTAACAGTTGTCATCGTTCAAAATGGCGGATACTAAGCTAATGGAGAATCAATGAAAAGTAAATATAATAAATAATAAACCAGAAAATAAAGCTTCGAATAAATAAAGAAATGTATACTTATATATTACATCATTTAAGAATTGATTAGTAAAAAAGATTCGAAATATATAATAACAATTACGAAAAATAGAAACTCGGAAAAGTATCTCTCAGGAAAATCAATAACCGCTCCTAAATAATATAAATAATTACATATGAGTATGACGAATAACTAAAGGTATTAGAAACAAAAAATTTATCAATATTAAAAATAATTTAACATCCAATACTACATTTTTCATTATTAAGTGGTAAGCAATCTTCTTACCGATAACTATAACGATATTACTTAAAAGAATGAAAAATAAAGTACTTCTAATATTATTATTATTAATGAAAGTCTCTTATCAAACTCTTTATTAGATGATTTAATAACTTATTTCAATAATTACATATCGTAAGTTTTTCAATAGTTTATTATTATATGATACGAAAACGAAACTCTATGACTTTAATATTGATTCTCCTAAAAGACCCTAAAAGAAAAATATTATATGATGGATTTTTATCATGTCTTCAACTTTTCATAATAGATTTATTTTAATAATATTTAATAATTTTACAATATATATATATATATATATATATATAATGCGTAGCTATATATATATATATATATATATATAGTATATATATATATAATATATTAATAACTAGTATACTATATATATACGTTGAAGGTAAGTTATAAGAATCTATAGTAGAGCTATACCATATTAGCATACTATACCTACGAATCATACGTGTACTATCCTGACAGCGTAGCTAATAATACTCATGCTATGATATATATCTTGATTCATTATAATATACAGCAATAATTGTATCACACATCTATCAATAATCTAATAGTATATATAATATATATATATATAAAATAATTTACATATATATTATTATAATATAATAGTACTATATTTAACCATTTTAAGATATTGATGACAATACGGTTATAGATTATATATTACTTACATCATGCTTTTACATTATATAATAAGCGAAGTTATTATATATATACTCTTACATAATTGTGTTACCATCTTTATCTATTAAAAGGCAAATTATTATATCAATTTTAAAGTTAGCGTAATAACTAAGCAAAAGAGATTTAGATTATTATATATGATAAAACCACACTTATTATTAAATATATGATTTATCATCCCTCCTCATCCTAATCTAGTTACATAAATGCCTAATGAACCCATAGGTGATACTATACGTACTATAGTATCTTTGTCTATTATTTATATACTATATATACTAATCTTATAACTTATTAATAATACTAGATCACATATACTATACTAATAGTAACCTTCGCTATTAATATAAGATTATCTCAATTACTGTTAATATATATATCATATATATTATATATATATACTATACCGTAGATACTTAAACTCTACTTATCTCGTTTGACAACGTTTCTTCTTCTACAGTATTTTGCCTATATAATAGTTTTCTGAGTAGTGTTGCATCACCTAACTATAAGTACGTCTTTAGCGAGTTGTACAACTATTTGATTATAGTATAATTAGGTTTTCTAAATATATTATATAATTATACTTTATACCAGGTGTATACCAGGTATATATATAGTAGCTCACACATCATACTGAAGTGTAAGCGGCTGCGAACTTATACCGTGGCAATCATACTCCACGTCTATTAGGAGAGTATAGATATATATAGCGTTAGTATATATATAATATATATTTAATATTATATATCTTAGATTAATATATATTATATATAATATAATAGCTATTCTATTAGAACCGAATAATAATCTAACAGCAGCTTGATTTATAGATATTATACTACTGCGCGTCCACGTACAAATTTCTATAGTACATGCGTATGTCTTATATAATACTACATATCTAATCTAATAGGTTCAGACCTCTTAAAGTTCGTGTGATGTGCTGTTTCTATTATAAGTGTCACGTATTACGGGAATTGTCACACAGACGCAGTAATTCCGATGACTTAACTAAAAAAAAAGTGTATCTCTTAGTTATATAAATCATAGTATATATATATATAATAGTATATAATTAATTAAACTATCTAATATGCTATATATTATATACTATATATATACATTATATATATATATAGTATAGTAGTATATAGTGTTTTTGGTATGTGGTATAAGTTACGTATCCCTATGAGTATATATAGTATATACTATATAACATATAATATGTACTATTAGTGTAAAATGTATGTGGAAGTGATATATATAATAATATTTATGTATATGAAAAAAAAAATACAAACTTTAATAATCACTATTCATATAATCAAAACCAACAAGAATCGACACTTGGTGAATCAAAAAATATAATAACACACACACAAGTCACTATATATATATATATATATATATTATATATAAGAGATATAAGTATAGTATACTATATACTATAATATACGTGATATATATATACTATATAGATATTTACTACTAGTATATAGTATAGAATATAAGATATTACCGGCTAGATCAATAAACAAAAATTAAAAAGTTAAATTAATTTATATAGCCCAAGACCAGAAATGTTTTTAACGGAACGGGGCCAAACACAAATTCGACTTCTTTATAATATATATATCATAGTATATATTATAATATATATATAGTATATATATATAATATACATATAGTATATATATTATATATATATAATATATAATTATATATATATATATTAGTATATATATATAGATTATATATATATACTATACAATATATATACATATATATAAGTATATAATATATATATATATTATATATATATATATATATAGTTATATATATATATATATATAGTAATATATATATATATATATATATAATAGTAATATATGTTGTAGAATATATATATATAGAACTTATTTATAGAAAATTTATAATAAAAAAAAGGAGACTTTCCAATTCTTAAATCCCTAAGAAAAAATGGAGGAATTTATATAGAATTACTAAAATCATCTTACCTAAATTGTTAAATTAATTACATGACAGGTGTGAGCAAGCCTGAGATAACCTAATCAATTTTAGTGCAACATTTCCAAAGGAAGGGTAGAAAATCGGAAGTACAATAAGTCATTTCATCTCCAATTAGGTATTTCTCAAGTAGGTTTTCAGAATCTTAATGTTTGAAAAGCTTTTTCCTACTGGAGGCATTAAACACGGGTAAAATTGAAGTATCTTGAACAAGAAGTGAATATTTTGAAATATGTGCTGGAAACAAGGAAACTAAGTCCATTCTATTGGTTTTTGGCAGCGGACCACTATGCTGTGAGGCCATTCAACTTCCATAAATCAATTCTGCGTTTACTAAATCTTTAATTGTGGGCTTTCGAGATCTTTCCTTGTAAAATATAAGAAAACTCTTTATTCTCTTCTAATATGGCACCATTACACCCGAGGGTAATGACAAATCGACAAGGAAAATTTAAAACAACACTCTCTCCTAACTCGATGATAATTAACATCATCAAATATGGATATAAAAATGGGTTGTGTGCGATATAAGTCTGTTGAGGTCGGAAAGTAGGAATGTTGGGTCATCTGTATTTTTGGAATTTGTAAATTCTTGGTACAGCAATTTCAATACTCAGTTTCAGATTCAGATTCAGATTCAGTTTTTAAAATCAGACTGATGACTTCTAATGTTGCTTTTCTCTGATGGTTTCAAGTTTAGTTTTAATTAATGGACCTACGAGATTTGTTCCTGAAAGCGACAGAATTATATAAAAATTAGTTTAACTCTGCATTTTATTATTATATAACGTATTTTTTTATATAAAAAATTTTTAGTGTCTAGAAAAATTTCGGGGGGGGCCATGCGCCCCCTAGGCCCCCGCTTTATATAACATTACTATATTATAAATATATATATATATTACTTATATATAATATACTATATATATTATATAATATATATATTACATATATATATATATATATATATAGTGATTATATAATAATATACTATATATATGACTATTACATACGATATATATATCAATATAGGTATATGTATATATAATAGTAATATAATAATATAATATATAATATATCATATATATATATATATCTATATTATTATATATATACTATATTATATATACTATATTATACTATAATATAATAATACTATATATATATATATATACTATATATCTAAATGCTAAATACTTATAGATATAGTATGTATATATATATATTATATATAATATATATAGTAATATAATATTATATAATATAGGTATATATAGTAAGTATATTATATATATATATATATTATATTTAATATATACTATATCATATATATATAATATATATAGATATATATAAATTATACTAATATATATAATATATATACTATTATAATATATATCTATATAATATATATATATATATATATAATAATATAGTATATATATATAATCTATATATATTATATATAGTAATAGTATATATAGTATATATATATAATAACTATACTACGTATATCTTTTTTTTTTTTTTCTTTTTCTTTTTCTCTCCAGGAGAGGATCTTTTCATCCTGTCAGCGCGCAAAGCATCTTTCTCCAGACAGTTCCTTCTCCCCAACCTATTTCTCACTTTGGTCCATACTTGACTAAAGGTTGAGAAGAATCTTTCCAGAGATCCTCTACTTGCAGGACAATTTCTTCTTCGGTCTTCCCCTTTTTCTTCTGCCCTCTGGCATGTCCAATTCCCATCTATCTTTTCGGCATTCTCTCCTGCTCATTCCTCTCCAGATGTCCCCACCATCCTCAGTCTCACCACATCCATCTTCAGTATCTTCTTCACCCCTATATCTTCTTAATAAACTTCATTCCTATATTCTGTCTCTCCTACTTCTGTTCCAATCATAAGTTCTTTAATAACGCATAATCTCCGCCGCATATGTCAATTCTACTCTCCTCTCTTCTCGGGTTGTTGTCCATGTTTCGCTCCGTACAGCAGTGATGTCGGAGTCAGTATGCTGTAAAAATCACTATTTTACCTCTATTCCAGATGTTTCCTGTCTTCATCATGCAGGGTATACACGCTTGTTACAGTAGAACTAATTCCAGACTTTTTCCATTACTTCGCCGTAATCTCTTCTCATTCCTCCCCTTCTTGTTAAAAACCATTATCCTCCCGAGATAAATTGCCAGGTATTTTACCGCCTGTCACTCCTCCTCTCTCACCATCATTTCTCATCCCCCCCTCATTTCCTCCTCGGTTACTGTTAATATCTCTGTCTTCTGTATGCTTCATCTTCATCTGCTTGTCCTTGCAACTCCGCTCCGCAAACACTCACCACCTACTCGAAATCGCCTCCTCTCTCTCGCATCCAACAGCAGATCATCCGCAGTATGGCAAATATATGTCCCTTCAAAATGTGCTCCCAGTTTCTCTTTTCACATTCCTTATCACCACGTCTAAAGTATAATATAACAGCCAGTGCGATTAAACAACCACTTCCCGGCTATCACTCCTGTCTTTCACTCAAACATTTATCGTATCTCGCACTCAGGCTTATACACATTACAGCTGCCAATTTGTAAATACATACTTTCTGATCGCCTTCATTTAATCCTACCCTAGATTACTCTATAAATCATTCTCCAGTAGACTCTCCAGGCTACTTTTCACTTGGCACACAAATCGAATTGCCTTTTGCAGCTATCGATGAGGTACAAAGGAATCATACTTGCCAATTCCCAGCATCTTCTCCGAGACCATTTCTAGTGTGAATAAGAGGTCTGTCGCTTCCTCTTCCCCTATCTAATAAACGTACCTGTTCTTCTCCAAAGTCAGCACTTTGATATGATATTTAACTATTCTTTTACGTATATTTCGTCAGATGGTCCATCGGTGAGATACCCCTATAATTATTACAGCTTCCAGCATTTCCTTTACCTTTATATATTGGAATTATTATTGCTTTGCCACACCTTTCCGGCACCTTTCCCTCTTCTCTCCAACACTTGTTCATCAGACTGATGATTCTTCTTTTCAGCTCCTCTCCTCCCTCTTAACACCAACTCACTCCACAGCCACCCCATCCTCTCTTGGAGCTTTACCCTTCTTCATTCCTTATTAATTGCCTCTTCAATATTCACTCCCCACGTTATCTTCTTCGCCATTCATCCTCCTCTCCTCTCCTCTCGTTGTTGTCCAACAGCTTTTTCCTCTTGTTCTCTTTATTCTACATTTAGCAGATCTTCAATAGTTTTTCGGTTCATCTACTCATTTCTTTCTTCCGGTCTCATAAGAAGAATCTCTCAGTTTCTATCTTTTATAATTCTAGTTACACCCCTTTTGTTGGTTTTTTACACCTTCGCCTATTAAAAACTAGCTTTTCTTTCCCTTTCGCCCACATCTTTCGTCTATTTCTCCGGCCATTCTCTCTGTCTCCATCTTTTATTGCCCTCCTGTTTATTCTCTCTGCCTCATTCCTTGCCTGCATACATAAATTTCTCTCCTTGCTGAGCGACTGTCTTCTTTTCAGGCCACTTTCTCATTTTTTCTGTTTATTTTCTTAATTGTTTTATCCCTTTCGTTTCCGTCCCAAACCCTTTCGTAAGCGTCTTTCCATAGTACCTCCCTACAACATCCTTTTACAAGAGTTTTCTCTGCCACATCCCTAATATATATAATGTATATACTACTATATATATATATATATATACTATTATATATATAGTATAATAGTATATATATATATAATAATAATATCCTATATATAAACTATACGAAATATTAGAGTTCCACCTAGCTTTCGCCAGCATAAGCAACAGGCCTTCTTCAGGTGCGGATTTGAATGGATAAGGAAGCTCCTCCGAATGAGAAGAATTCTGAAGTCTATATATTTTTTAGTTGGATGGTTGTTCATGATTTAGCTTTTTATCCAATTTTTGAGAAAATTAAATTTGAAAAAATTATAAATTCTGTGTTGAGTCTTATAACTCCTTTATTTCACCGCTATTTTTATGTATAGCTGTTTGCTATTTACTACATGCCCAGTAAGGAATATCATAACAATTATTCTTTGCTTATTATCTGAGACTTAATGATGGAAGTTCCATATTGTCAATATTGATCGCTGTGATTGAGAAGTCAATCTAATGTGGCTAAGCACTAGCTCTGATTTTCGGAATGAGATCGTGCTCATATGCCTGGCGTAATTTCTTTTTTAAAGTCAATTGTTTAGCACCCACATAAATAACTTCTACATTTTTATGGGCAAGGAATAGCTAATATACTACTACAAATTGAGATTTAGGGTTAATATAATGAAATTTGGATGCGGAATTTAAACTTTTAAAGGGTGATTGGTAATTCAAACTAGGTGGGAACATAATATTTTTTGGTATACTTCTCCTAATGATATGTTTTTAGGGACAGAGGATAAGTGAACAACAGATAGGTGATATTTTCTTTAAGTAACTGGTTATGTGTGTGATATAAATTTGCTCTTCGTATTAAAACCATGAAAGGAATATCAATGTGTGTTAGTCTAATATGTGCAGTTGGCTTCGCCAATATAATGAGAATGTTAACATTACCACCCTCTATCCCACTTTTACCAAGGATCTAATAAGGGCAGATCGAATCATATTAATATAGGGACTTCCAATAGGTAACTAGCAAAAATGGTTTATAAAGAATTGATATTTGGTCAAAAATCCTGAGCGTTATTTATAGAACAGGGCTTAGGCCGCAAAAAGGTCATCAGAGGTCCCTAAACAATGTTAAACTTGCAATAATTTGGAGTGAGGGAAAATGATTATTCTCAAGCTCAATCCATAAAAAAGATTGCTCATATAGGGAAAGCGAGACGAAACCCAATACATAAAGACGCTTGTCTTGCTTAAAAAAATTAGAATTATAATGAGAAAAGTTATGTTCTAGTGTCAAATTAATAAGCTGTTTTATAAGATCAAATGGATACGTCCAAGTATGTTACGAAACCTGTAAATGAAAGTTCTTGTAAGAAAGTGCTAAAGGGACCGGTACGAGAGTAAAAAGTGATAAATGCCTGAAACTTACCAATGAAATTCCTGTGGCGGTCAATATTATTTATATATAATCGATAAAGTTAATGTGGCGTTAGTAATATGAGATGATAAAATGTTTCCCAAAAGAGGGCTCAACTGTTTAGCTGATCATTTTGCCAATTTGTAGATAATGTTGTTCGTATTAGAAATAATCGGACGTATGGTAACATTAGGTTTGTGAACCTTGGTAAGCCAATAAAATTGTTGATAGTTTGGGCCATGTATGCTTTTTCCTATTATAAAATATATATGGAATAGTGCCTTGCAAATCTGTTTATGTAATTATTTAGTTAAAATAATATTCTGAGAGCTTAAAGGAGGGTCATTACGGCAATTTTTTCATAAAGTAAAATTGTTCTTATGCAAAAAAAGACCACTTGGCAAAAGCCATTGACGATTTGTCACTACCGAAGAACTGGACCCGAGAAATGCGTGGGCTTGGGTTTCGATTGCTCTCTACGAATGTGCTGGCAAAGAAGGAGGTGTCCAAGCTTGACTGCGAAAAAGAGTATAAAAAGCTTTGTTTTTCATTTGCTCTTCAAACCAAACCTTAAATCTAATAGTAAATACATATTGCTTCTTACGAAATCGCAAATAACCGTGCGGAACTATCAAAGAACATTATTACGGTTTTTTCAGTGAGTCAGTCTGAGAAGAAAATTTAAATGCCAAACATCCACACGGTTATGCACAGGAAGGGTCTGAAACAACACAAGTACTCATCAGAGTGATTTAAGGGGCAATTCTGTACGAATGAGGCAAGATACACTACTCGACACTTTCCATAAGAAAAAATTATAACACCCTATTATCATTGAAGAAATACTGCGTATGAAAACAGAAAAAGCGTTATCTCAGTTAAACAAGCTCACAGAAAAACACACGGCAAATGCACAATTATCAGAACAACAAACACAAATTACACCAATCATGGCTATGAATAATAGATCGCGAAGTAACTCTTGCAGATGATTAAGCCTGTTGTAAATGCTCTCCAATTTAAAACCCTTGGATATCATCAAAACCTCGCAGCAAATTCCATCACCACTAGGGAAATGGTAATAGGAGCCATAGAAAGATAAAGAAAAAATTCACCGATGAAGATGTTAAAAGAAGCAAGCAATCGCGAACAACTGGGACTTGAATATGGACATTTAATAAACAGCGACGTAGATTATGAGATGCCATCAGGCATGCTGAGCACCCACTAGCGAAATCCAGTCTTTAACAACAAAATCTTCTCACCGGAATCTGGACGAATTATCCATTAAGTCAATTCTCCGTATCCTATAGATTCAAATAACCCCAATGTTCTTGTAATTAACGGGTTTCTTCCTATCTTAAGAATACACCTGATTAGGCGATTACATATCTACATCCTCTCCACATGACTACTCATAACAACATCGATGAAGTTAAGGAAAAGAGCAGCATTACATTTTATAGTATTTAACACTTAGAAGGCACTAGGAAGAAGAGCTAGAACTTTGTACAAAATTTGGAAGGACAAGAACTGAGTAGCGAAGAACTAGAAAGATCTTGTTGTTTCCCAAGTCTTAAAGGAGGACTGAACCTTTCGTTTCCGTCGACAACAAGCTTTGATGATATTACTTCACCGAGCCATTGCACCACCACTACCAGATAGAGCGCTCTTTTCAGTATCTCTGCGAAGGATCAAGACCTTGGCTACGACAGTACGTATATAGTAAACGACCAGGTTAAAAGCGGGCTGGCCAATGATGAAGGTAACACAGAAAAATTATGTCTGTTTGACAATTATGATTATTTTGTTCAAACAGTAGTTGAGAAATTTGCCTTGAACCCAAGAAACTTGCTTTTTATAATAAATATCAATTTTGCAAAGCTGCTCTATAATTGGGAATTTTCCACCATTGAATATTGTATTTGATATTTCTATTTTTTAATTGAGAATAATTTTTTTTAAAAAATATTAATCAAGTTATAAATTATCACATTCTAATGGTTTCCTAAGTTTTTATGGTCGTTCTTCTTAGATAGTATTATTATATATATTAATATATATAATATATACTATAATATAATATATATATATATATAGTATATATAAGTATAATTATACTATAATACTAATATATATGTATACTATATATAATAGTACTATATATATATACTAGTATAATATAATATACTATATATATAATATATAATATATATATAATATATATATATAGATAATATATATATATATATATATACATATAATATATATATATATATAAATATATATATATATATAATATATAACATATATATATAATATATACTATATATATTATATGATATATAACTATATATATACTATATATTATATATTATATATATAATATAATATATATATATAACTATATAGTATATATATATAAATTATATACTTATACTATAATATATAATATATTTATATAATTTTAAGGCTTATATTATATGTTGCAGTAAGCTAGTACCTGTTTATATTTAGTGTCTCACAACTTCCTGTGCAGTATGGTTTTCGACTATCTCAGATGTCTTCAATCGAATGATGATAGTCTTCAAAGATGTT
>JABUQX010029472.1:20000-22680 GCA_015478945.1 Trachelipus rathkii | reverse complement strand
ACATATATCATATATATATATATTATTATTATTATTATTATTATTATATGTTATTATTATTATTATATTATTATTATATTATTATTATTATTATTATATTATTATTATTATTATATATTATTTCCATATATATATATATATATATATTATTAATATTATTATTATATTATTATTATTATATATATTATATATATTATTATTATTATTATTATTATTATTATTATTATTATTATTATTATTATTATTATATTATTATTATTATTATTATTATTATTATTATTATTATTATTATTACATATACATTTATTATTATATTATTATTGTTATATTTATTGTTAATACATACATACATACATTATATAGCATGTTACATACATACATACATATACACATACATACATACATATATATTATTAATATGCTATTATATATATATATATATGATATATATATATATATATATATATATATATATATGATATATATTATATATATATATATATATATTATTATTAATTTTTTAGTGTGTTATTATTATTAAAATTATATTATAAAAATACCGTACTTTTACCTGAAAGGAAGATATATATATATATATATATATATATATATATATATATATATATATATATATATATATATATATATATATATATAATATATAATCTGTGTATATTTATATATATACATATAATATCACTAGAAAACCTAATTATTTTATAAAAATTTCTTTCGAAAATATTTATTTAATTGAATTAATTAAATGTATTCCTTTTTTATAATTTAAATTATTAATTAATTGAAATTATATTTAATTTTCATCCTAAGTTTTAAGACTTTCAGTGTTTTTGACTTACATTTCTAATTTTAGCAACCCCGGCTTCCCCGGCCCCGGGCTCCTGGCCTAGGCTCCTGGCCCCTGGGCCCCGGCCCCTCCCGGCTAAATTAGAGCAGCCCCGGCCCCGGCAAAATTCCCGCCCCGGTCGGTCCCTAGAAGTGTGTTACTAGGATGTTTGCGTGTTGTTTTGTTGTTTGTGGGTTTTGAGAGTTTGGATTTTTGATAGATTCATGAGTAGGAGTTTGGTAGTTTTTTGCGTTGTTCAATATTTTTATTGTGTTCCACATTCTGTTGTTGTTGGTGTTTTGTAGGCTTTTTGTAAGGAATGTTTGAAAGTTATTTGAGGTGTTTGTTTTAGTTATGCTCTTGATTTGGGAGTTTAGAGTATTGATTTGTGCTCTAGTTTGTGTACCGATTTTTTAAGTGTGTTACGTTGTTTAATCAAGTTTTCGATTTCAGGTGTTAAGGTTGGGTTATATTTTTTGAGGTATCCTCGGGGAATATTTTGGTTTGCGGGTTTTTGGATTATTGACGTGAAGTTTTGGATAGCTTTATTTAGTGTAGAGGTATTTGTGATGTTTAAAGGTTGTGTGTTGTTTTCTATATGGTCTGTGAATTTTGTCCAGTCAGCTTTTTTGTAGTTTGTATATGTTTTCCTGAATGGGTGGTTTGTTTTGTTGGTGTTTTGATATTTTATGATAATGGGGAGATGGTCGGAGTTTAGTTCAGTTTGTATTGACCAATGGAGTTTAGAGTGTAGATTTGGGGAGCATAATGTTAGGTCTGGGGATGTGTATGATTGGTTTGTTTGTGGTGGAATTCTAGTGTGGCAGTTTTGTTGTTAAGAATGTTTAGTGATCTAGGCTTGATATAAGGTGGGTTCCCTTCTATGGTCTGCTTCTGAGCGTTGTACCGTGTCGTGAGGTGAGCGTTGGTTTCCTCTAATTAAGAGATTTGGAGGTTTGTGATGGATGAGGTTTGGTGTGGAAGGCTGGGGCAGAGTGTAGGTGTGGCGAGAGAAAGGCTTATTAAATTGTGTGGCTTTTTGTTAATCATTATAGTGAAAGATTGTATTTTGGTGGTATTGTCATTCAGTGATGTTGTTGTGTGTAAGGTGGTGTTAGTGTATGGTAGTGAGTTGTGTATGAGGGTTAACAGTGTGTGATTTACTGATTTGTGTATAGATTATGCCTGCTATCAGTGCCTAGCTCTAAAAGCTGCAAGTGAGTTTAGTTTGAAGGCAGTGTGTGACACAGCTGGTAGTATGAGAAAGTAGCAGGTATGGTATATATATATATGGTATATATAAAGTATAAGTAGAGAGTAGAAAAGTATATATATATATATATATATATATATATATATAATATATATATATAGCCAGCGTCCCGAATAGCAGACACCTTGTATCTAAAAAACCAGGATAGTTAAATTAAAAAACTGAATACTTTTGAATTCAAAGGAACATTTTAATGCAGGAAACAAGGAAAATATTTTCTCTAATAATCATTAATAACACCTTAAACATTAGTAATTTATTAGTTAAAATAAGCTTTTTACGGGTGAATAACACTACGCCTGGCAGTGTAGTATATGGAGACATGAGGCCAGTAAGGCAGCGAGAGACGAGTGAAATCTTTTTTATTTCACTTGTGAACGAAAGTGCCATGACCTTTTAAGAATCCACATTATGCCTATGAAACGAAAAAGTACACCTTTTATCCATGCTTTCATTGCCTATATATATACATTTATGTGTGTAAAGAGGAAGAATGGTTTTTATATATATATATATATATATATATATATATATATATATATATATATATAGTTATTATGCTA
>JABUQX010029472.1:10000-12500 GCA_015478945.1 Trachelipus rathkii | reverse complement strand
TAAGAAAATGTAAAAAAAAAAAAAAAAAAAAAAATATTGTTAATAATTATAGTAATATGATTAGAAGGCCTATTTAGAGACCTTTTATTGGTTTCTCGTTTAAAATAAATAGACTTTCTATTAAATTTTGCTTTATACGGCACACTAGGGGGCTCGAGCCGACGGGGAACATAGGGGGGGACGTTTTCCATACCCCGTAGGGGAGGGGCGGAGGAACCCCCGCGACACCCAAATACCAAAGAGCGGGGGTTCCGGAGACCCTCCCCGGAGGGGGGGAATTAGTCCTACCCCGTAGTTCCCCGGAAGGCCGAGAGACCCCGACTCCTGCCATCGGTGCGGTATACCCTTGGGGTATTCTTTAGTAAAAAAAAAAAAAGCAAAATTTAATAGAAAGTCTATTTATTTTAACGAGTAACCAATAAAAGGTCTCTAAATAGGCTCTCTAATCATATTACTATAATTATTAACAATAATTTTTTTTTTTTTTTTATTTTTTTACATTTTCTTATGTGAAATTTTACCAGGTTTCCAAAAATGTATTCCTTTTCGCTGTAGCTATTGTAGTTTTTGAGATATAATTTTTTTTTTTTTTTTTTTTTTTTTTTTTTTTTTTTTACATTTCCAGGGCAAACTTTGAACCAGCATTCCAGCAATGTATTCGTTTTACTGAAGCATTAATATTTTTTAATATATATATGGACGGATATAACAGACGCTGACCTAATATATATATATATATATATATATATATATATATATATATATATATATATATATAATATATATATATATATATATATATATATATATATATATATATATATATATATATATATATATATATATATATATATATGGCCAGCATCCCGAAGAGTTCAGGCATGTAACTAGAAAACTAAAACATCTACACTACGGGAAAATAAATAACATTATTTGAATCAGCAGATAATTTCATCTAAGAAACTTAAAAAATCATATTTTATATTCTAATATTTATTAATAATACCTTAAATATTTGTAATCTCTTACACCTGGCACTGTTGATTGACCTTGAAACGTGCATTAGTTCTCGAAAGCAAAAGGTGCCAAATACCACTTTTTTTTTACGCTTTGGAGAAACTGTTATTTTTTCTTTTTATATCATTTTTAGGGGGTTCGAGCCGACGGAGGGACAGAGAGGGACGAAGTCCCCGTCGTCCCCCGGTAGGCAGAGAAACCCCGACTCTATCATGTTCTTGTTACCCGTGGGTATTCCTTAGTTTTAAATCAAAAAATCAACATTTGGCACCTTTGCGTGCTCACCTCGGAGTAAGCGGCATCTTCGAAAATCAAAAAACTTTAATTTTTTAAACATTTTTTTAAAAATTTTAATTTTTTAAAAAAGCGTTTTTTTTTTTTTTTTTTTTTAATTTGTTAGCCTAAACATAGTCCTCCTGATTAATAAAATGATTATTTATTTTCGAGTACCTGTTCTAAGTTTTCTTAGTAACATGCCTGAACTCTTCGGGGATTGCTGACCATATATAATAATATATATATATATATATATATATATATATATATTATAATTAATTATATATATATATTATATATATACTATATATATATATTATATATATATATATATATATATATATATATATATATATATATATTTCGGAGTGGTATATTTTTAAAAAAACACGTTTCCATATATATGAGCTTATCCCGTATTATATATATATATATATATATAATATATATATATATATATATATAGTATATATATATATATATATATATAGTATATATATATATGTCTATATCTATTCTTAATATATTTGTATGTTTATAAATTATATTATATTATATATATATATATATATATATATATGCGGAGACTCCAACAACTTTTTACTACTCTTGATCCTCTTCTCTCTCTCTCTCTCTCTCTCTCTCTCTCTCCTCTCTCTCTCTCTCTCTCCGTCTCTCTCTATAATATATAATATATATATATATATATATATATATATATATATATATATATATATATATATATATATATTTTATAATATATATATATATATATATATATATATATATATATATTAATATATTATAGATATATATATATATATATATATATATATTAATATATATATATATATAATATATATATATATATTATGGTCAGCCTTTCGATTAGCCGTCATATGTATCTTAAAAACTATTAATGCTACACTAAAAAGGAATACATTTTTAGAATCAGCGTAAAATTTTAGTTATGAAACAATAAAAAAAAATCGGTTTTAAAAAAAGTGAATAAAATGTAGAATAGTAATTTTAAACTTATTTTAATTAACGTAACCTTACGTTGGCCTTTAATGTTGGGTGGTGTTTAAAACTAAAGAATACCCAAGGGTTGACCGCAGAGATGGCAGGAGTCGGGGTCTCTCGGCCTTCCGGGGAACGACAGGGTAGGACTATTTCCCCCCTCCGGTAAGGGTCTCCGGGGGTTCTT
>JABUQX010029472.1:0-5000 GCA_015478945.1 Trachelipus rathkii | reverse complement strand
TATTATTATTATTATTATTATTATTATTATTATTATTATTATTATTATTATTATTATTATTATTATTATTATTATTAAGAAGAAGAGTTTATAGCTATTGTATAATGTTATGTTAAGAAGAAGAAGAAGGAAGAAGAAGAAAAAAATGAAGGGGAATGAGAGAGAGAGAGAGAGAGATATATAATATATATAAATATATATATTATATATATATAATATATATATATAATATATAATATATATATATATATTATATATATATATTTATTTTATATATATATATATATATATATATATATATATATATATATATATATATATATATATATATATATATATATATATATATATATATATATATATATATATATTATATATATATATATATATATATATATATATATATTTCACAAGATGGGGATTCTGTCAATAACAGTGTGACAATTCCCGGAATTCGTTTATTAAACAATACAAAATAAAACTGAATAAACTGTATAAAATGTCTAGGGTATGATTCACAATGTAGATTTCCACTCTCTCAGATACGAAGCGTAGCGAAATCCACGAAGTCTTCTGATTTCTAAATTATTCCTGAGTCGCAGATGGACTCCTCAAAATATCAATGATCCTTTACTTTCAGTAAGTAAACTCCTTCCAATAAATAATGGTTCCTTAATCCAGATAAAAGTCGTTCTCAATGTTACTAAACTTTCCTTCAAATAGTTCCAATAAGTCTCTCGAAGTTGTGTAACTTTCCTTCAAATTGTTCTATTAGGTCTTTCCCTGGTTGCTATCTAATCTCTTGCAATATTTCCTTCTGAATAGTTACAAGACTTTCTAATCCTCGTCCAAAGAACTATATTCTTCAGTAATCTTCTAATCCAAATGATAATTATCAAACCTGAATTCTTCTCACTGCCTTAGTAGAGCTTTGTTGAATCAGGACCTCTTCAATGATATATATCACAAAATAATAGAAAAGTCTTCAACTGTGTAATATTCAGTTACTGATGAGATTCTCATAAATAATCATATACCAAAGTAGAACCGAAGGTAGAACCAAACGTAGAACCAATTATAGAATCGAGAATGGAACCAGGTAATAACCATTTTATTTCTATTTATGACTTTCCTCCGTATCTAGGATGTTGAGTGTGGAGTTAATTTGAGAGTCTTTTTTCCCATGAGACAATTTTATTTTCCACTTTTATTTTCCAAATTAAAATTGTTCTTAAAATATTTTGAAATAAAAATCTTGGCTAAATCATATTCAAATAAAAATTGTATTTTAAATTTATCGCTTTTCCAAATAAATGTTTCTTCCAATTCTTCCAAATAAAATAAATAAATTTATCCGTATTGTCGTGTGAAGCTCATGATCTTATTTCCCATATTCCTAATAGCATAACACACGCCCCCATTAAGAAAGAAAACAGGGGCTTTTCTTTCACCTAAAACAATAGTCTTCTCATGCCCCGATCCTAGTTAGATAATCTGCGGCGGTGTTCTTCATACCTTTAATCGATTCCAGCCTGAACTTGTATTTCTGCAGAAACAATGCCCACCTCATCACTTTTGCATTGACATACTTGGTTTTCTGCATGTAGATCAGTGGCTGATGGTCCGTCTGCAGGACAAACTCCTTCCCATATAAATAATTATCGAACTTACGCACACCAAATATTATGCCGAGCCCCTCTTTTTCTAACGTAGAATAAGCTTTCTCCCTGGTAGAAAGTTTCTTACTCGCATATGCTATAGGGAACAGTCCGTCCTCGAACTCCTGCAGCAGTACTGCCCCTATAGCCATATCGCTCGCGTCTGTTTGGAGCACAAATGACTTGGTGAGGTTGGGAAGTCGTAGTATGGGCTTACAGACTAACATATTTTTCAGTGCCACGAACGCCTTCTCTTGGGCTATTTGCCATATTACTTTATTCAGTTGCTTATTTTTCGTGAGGTCAGTTAACGGTGCAGCTATCGTTGAATAATTGGGTATAAAATTCCTGTAGAACCCTGTCAGTCCCAGGAATGATCTGACCCCTTTCTTGGTGCGTGGCCTCTCTGCGTCTCTGATCTTTTTTATATTATCGTCTTGTAGACCGACGACCCCTTCGGTCAGCTTATGGCCGAGAAACTCTAGATCTCTAACGGCTATCTCGCATTTTGACGGTCTGAGAGTAGCACCAACGTCCGAGTCTATTCAACAATTCCCTAATTTCAATTACGTGGTCGTCCCAGGTTTCTGTATGAACGATTATGTCGTCCAAGTAACTATCTGTACTCTTCATACCCCTGAGTATTTTCCTCACGGCCCTAACCAGAGTGGCGTCTGCGTTTACTAGACCAAACGGCATCCTGAGAAATTCATAATGCCCGTCTGGCGTTACAGAAGCTGTTTTAGGTACGTCTCCGCTCCTTACTGGGATCTGCCAGTAACCTTTACTGAGGTCAATCTTTGAAAAGTATTTATCCTTCGCGAACTTTGCGAAGATCTCTTCTGTCACGGCCATTGGCTCGGGGTCGAATAACGTGACCTGGTTTAGCTTTCGGTAATCTGCACACACACGATTGGATCCGTCTTTTTTTTTCACCAACAATTTGTGTGATGCAAAAGGAGGGGCAGAATACCACTTCACACCCCTTTTTAGCATCTCACTGACCTCTTTTTTGAGTGTTTCTCTCAGCGCATACGGTATGGAGTACGGCTTACTCTTAATAGGGACTTGGGACGTCAAATTTATTTCGTGCTGCACAATGTCCATTTTTCCTGGTAGGTCGGTAAATACATGTTTGAATTCGCTTAATATCTCTTTTATTTCTGACCTCTTGTCTTCTTCTATTTCTGGCCCTATTTTGATGTCCTTGACGCTTTCCTTAGGCGTGCAGCTTCCTAGGACAATCGCGTCCTCTCCTATATCGATCTCTTCCTTCTCACACTCTTCGAAATCGACCACACCTACGCACGCGATGTGTAAGGTATCCGGCGTTTCTTCGTTCCTCTTATTGTATATCTTTAACAGGTTCGCATGATACGTCCTGATCTTCTCATTGACCTTCACCCTAAAGTCGTTTTCGCCAATTGTACCGACGACCACGTAAGGACCTTTCCACTGCATCAGAAGTTTATTACTTTCAGTGGGCAGTAATATTAGTACAGAGTCACCTATTTCGAACCTTCTTTCCTTAGAGCTTTTATCATAGTAATGTTTGTACCGGTTCTGGGCCTTTTCTAATTCAGACGATGCTATCTTTAAGGTCTCCTCCAATTTTCCCTTAACTTGAAAACTTACTGATAACTATTCGTCACCTCGTCCGGCTGCCACTCGTTAACCCAAATTTCTTTCATTATCTGCATGGGTCCTCTCACGGTTCTCCCATACAACAATTCGAAAGGCGCAAATCCGGTACTTTCTTGCGGCACCTCACGGTAGGCGAATAGTAAAGGATTTATAAATTAATTCCACCTTTTTGGTTGTTCATTACAGTCTTTTCAGCATCCTTTTCATTGTTCCGTTGAACTTTTCAACAAGGCCATTACATATTGGGTGATATGGACTTGTGCTTAGCTGCTTCATATTTAATAACCTGGACACCTCCTTCATGCACCATGATACAAACTGTGTCCCCAAGTCGCTTAGTATTTCATCAGGTACCCCAATCCTAGAGTACAAGTCCACCAGGGCTTCTGCAACCGTCTCTGTATCAATATTCTTTAACGGTACCGCTTCAGGGTACCTCGTGGCATAATCAACAAGAGTTAGAATGTACCTATGTCCGTCTTCGGATGCTGGTATTATAGGTTCAATTATATCTACTGCGACCCTTTTAAACGGGGTCCCTATAAGTGGGACTTTCGTCAATGGCGTTTTTACCACCTTCCCTTTCGGCACCGTCTTCTGACATATGTCACACGAATGACAGAATATGGATACATCCTCGTTCATCCCAGGCCAGTAAAACTCTGAGAGTACCTTGTCCGTCGTCTTTTTGATCCGAGGGTGTCCTCCCATGTACTATTCGTGTGCCATTATCATACTTCTTTCTTAGTTTTTTGGTACAACGACCTTGCTCGCTCGGACTTCTTATCTTGTTTTACACCGTACATGAACTTCGTTTTCCGCTGAAGTAAGTTTCTCTCTCATGATCTGTTGAATGGAGACGAACTCAGATTCACATTTTTGTTTTTCAGCCGCGGCAATATTTTCGGCGGCGCATCGAGTTGCTATAACTTCACTTCTTACTTTATCTAGTTCACTTTGGAGAGTATGCAATTTGTTTTTAAGTTCCGACATTTCAACAATATGGCATGAATTTTCTTCTTTCTCAGACCCTTCAAAATCCATTACACCAACGCATGACACTATCGTTTGACTGTCGAGGTGTGCCGTCATATCACAGAGAACTTCGGCTTCCTCCTCCAGAGAACTACCCATTGTTCCTGCGCGCGATACCATCTCACTAGGTGCAGGATCCTCTGCATTCCTTGCCCCGGGAATATTCCCTATTATCAAATCATATATGGCATCGTCCAAGGCTATGGCTTCCACACGACCCGTATAATATGGCGTAACGACGTCGATCATAACAACGGGTGCGTCTCTGATCGTGTTGTCGATCATTAGTATCTGTTTCCTCCTCCCAGTTCTCTGGTCTGTCGACGTATATTTCTTTTTAACGATGACGGAATCACAGCCGGTGTCCCTCAATACGTTCGCTGCCATACCATTAATCTTTCCGTCGACAACAGGCATCATTGAATTCACGACGTTGGGTCTTATGTTATCACTCTTTACTCATGCGACTCTGACGACAGGTATCATTCTGCCGCATGATAAAGCAATCTCATTGTTGTCGTCAACGTGTTTCATGAGGTCAGAGTCTGTTTTGGCATTTAAATCTCCGCGTGTTGCTGTAATATCAGAGGCGACCTTATTATCCCACTGTTTAACTTCAGCTGTTATGGCAGCAGCTGCCCTTTTGGGCCCCTCTCTCCAATT
>JABUQX010029471.1:0-27368 GCA_015478945.1 Trachelipus rathkii | reverse complement strand
TAAATAACATGGTAATCATGGAGATAAATATGGTCCATATTCATATGTTAGTATAATACTAGTAGTATGTATTAATATGTATATTTATTTCTAAAAACATTATACTAATATTTATAGTGTTATTATTTTGTAGTTCAAAATATATTGTTATTATTTATTATTATTCACTTTTTAGTATGATTTTATATGTATTACTATATAATATTATATTATATATATGAGTATTCTTGATTAGGTATTTTAGATGTAAAGTTATAATTTAGTGTTGTGTATGATTATATTCTTATTTAAGATCAAAACATAGCTAATAATATTTTAAAAATTAGTTTTTGAGTATTTTTCTTATTATATAAAAGAAAGGAAAGAAGAATAATATTAGGATTGTTTATATGTATATAATCAGTGAGCGTATAGAGACTTAAATAACAATATATTGTAATAAAATACTAAAAATTATATAATGAGTAAATATTAAAATAATATTTAATAGTATAATTATTAGATCTATTAGTAATTCATGAAGAGAGTATTTACTATTATATATATATATAATAGTATATTATAATATATTGATGTATAATTATATAACTAAATTAGATATAAATATAATATCATATAAATAGTTGTAAAATAATAGCGCAAGGAAAGTGTATAAGAAATAGTAACGAAATTAATATACTCAATATTATTAACATTATTTATTATTTAATATGATTTATTATAGTACTTAAATATATATATATCTTATTATACATTATACATACATTAAAGATTATTATTATTACTGTATTATTATAATTATTATATAATATGTATTATTATTTATTAATATTATTTATTTAGAGTTATAAAGTTATACGATTCATTGTTGCTTTATATAGCTTATTAATAATATAAGTTAGTAACTTATATAATTAAAATTATATTTTATTATTTATATATATACAATCACTCACTCACTCACCTACTATCATTAATATACATTATATTATACTATTGACATAAATACTATATAATATATATATATATTATATATTATATATATATATATATATATATTATATTATAGTAATATACTAGTGCGGTAATAAGTAAATAAAGTATATATAAAATACTGAAATATTAAATATTCGTGGCTATTACTATATATACGGTATGGTAGTAAATATATAGCTACGTTGTAGTGAGTTATTAATGAAGGTATTATACCTTTAATTATATAATATATTTTTTATTATTTATATATACTAGTGATATTAATATATATTTTTAAAGTAGTTAATATAAATTAAATATATAAAATTACTATAGCATATTACAATATATATATATATCATATATATATATATATAAATATATATATATATATATATATAAGCTATCATATATATTTATATAGGTGATATATATAATAAGATTAGGGGAGAATGGCAGTTGAAAATATAAGTATTTTATAATAATAATATTTAAAATTATTATTTATATGTTTAGTTATATACCTATATATATATGATCTAAAAAATTATATTTTTATATATATTACCCATAAAATATAATAGATATAAATATATATATATATATGAATTTTAAGGGTGAATATATAAATAATTATTAAATAAAAATAATAATATATTATAATATAAATATATATATATATATAATATAAAAGTAGTCAATATAAACGTATTACGATGAAAATGCAAGATTATCTATATATGATAAATAATATAAAATATCATGCAAATCACAATCTCGTTTATTTCCATATGTTGGGCGTATCATATATATATAATAATAATTATTCATATATTATATTGCATAATATAACACTTACTATTACTAAATATATATATATATATATATACCTTAGTAGTAAAATGATATTAATAAATAATATATAAATAATAAGAAGACCGTATATATTTATTTATATTTTTATAGTGGTATCACTATATATATATATATATATTTACTATATGTATATATATATTACTTAGTAATGAATAGTAATGTCAGATTCAAGACATTTTAATAATACGAAATTTCTTTTAATATCTAGTAATATATAGTATAGTATATTATCGATGTATGTGATATTAATCTTAGATTATAATAGATATATTATGAATACTAATTCAAAGTATATTATATATATATATATATATATATATATATTATATATTATATATATATATATATTATATTTTATATATATATATATATATATATATATATATATAGTATATATTCACTATCAAATTTAATGTTTTAATTTTTTCTAAGGTTTCTTTTCTTAATTTTCCTTTAATTTCATTTCATGACTTTATCTGTGAACTTTCGTTTTTTCCTCAAAATACGAATAGTGACGTTTCGTAATTACCGAGACGATCCTTGGAGGGGGTTCAATCGAGGCCGGGTTTCCTCTACGGGGTCACTATAATTTAATGACGTTTCTCGATTACCATAAAAACGACCTCTTGAACGATCAAACGGCAATATTTTCATTCATGGACGAACTATCGTTAAGCGTATTAATTAGGCTTCCAGTTGCTGTTTATTTTCCAAGTTAAAGCTATAGTAGATAAGAGTGAAATTGGGCGGACACAACCTCACTTTATCCCGAAGACGACTTTTTGGAGAGCGATTTTGTGATTTAGTCTTTTGAGTTATATTTAACGGGGTCCCGATGAAACGTCACTATGTGGAGTGCTTACTAGTGTGATTTACGCGTCTTTAAGCGGACGGTCTGCTAAGGCGTAAAGAAGATTGGATTCTACGATTATCGCGTAGAGTGATTTATTTTTGGCTTTTACGAAACGTCACTATATGACGAGAACGTTTCCGAGGTAAATGGGCGTCGTGCAGATATTTTATTTATTTTTTTTTAATTTGTTACCCTAAAACTTAATTTATCGAAGAAAATGGAATTTAGGGAGACTAAACTTTAAAAAAAAAATTAATGTAAATAAATATACTTATAAATAATATATTGAAAAGCATCACCAAAAAGTCTCAAAAAAGAATTAAAATATTATAGTTAAATATAACATATTTGCAATTCGCAATAGGTGTTGATTCCGATCAATTATTTTTTTTTTGGTTTCTTTTCGTTGTGAAATAAAATACTCTGCTTAAGGGAAACAAAAATAATTTTATTTTTCTCAAACCATCTCCCGAAAGTAGATGAGTAACGTTTTGTCGTGCCCCGAGTGAACCGTAGGAGGTGTAACTTTAATTATTTTTTTACGTTATTTTTAAAGTGTAGCAAATAAATCGCTCAAAGAGCCTATAGGAAATGGGGGTCGTGCGTAGTTTTTATAATTAATTTTGTTTAGTTACCTTCTAAAATTATTTTTCATTGAAAACGGAATTTAAGGGAGACTAAATTAAAAATATATATTATATAAGCAACACTCCGCCCCTCCGAAAAACAAACTCGCTTACTTAAACGAAGAAATTTATTTTTTGCATTAGTCATCTCCCGAGAAGGTAAAGTATAGTTTATCGTTATCTTGTGGCCCTCCGATCGAAAGCGTATATGTGGGACCTTTTATAGTTTCTTTACTCAATTTATATATTTATATATATTATTTATATTATATAAGGTATAAATATTAGTATGTTTTTCAGCCTTAAATGTTAAACTTGTTGATCAGAAGGAACAAGTTAAACAATCCCCATGTACATTATAGTAATTATATATATAGTATTTATATTATATATTATTATTTTATCATTATAATATATATATTGATTTATTTTGATTTCATTTTTATATATATAATATTAGTAATATTAAATTTATTCTCTTTATTATATTATATATATTATATATATAATAATAATTTTAATCTCTTATATACTATTATATAAATATATATAATATATAGATCTTAATTATTAAATTACTATATATGATACTTATATTAATCTCGATTTAGATTTCACCTTTCAGTCTTATCTAAGAATTTTCAACAAAGAAGCAAATCATTAATCAAGTTCGTGTTTGAATGAGAGACATATCTAAGCACAGTGATTTAATTCGAAATTATTATGTGAGATAGATGAGAATGTAACGATCGTTCATTCTCAATCATGGAAATGAATAGGAATATAGATTGTTATACTGACAACACATAAATCAAACTATATGATACTATAACACTTCCTCGTAATTAATAGCAATAAGTAAATATCTGGGCCACCTCATCCAAATTTCTAATAGGTAACACGTCTCAGTTTGAGATCCTGAATTCAGCTAACTCACCGATACTGTCGTTAGCTTCACGGGCTCTCGTCTGGGCCACCTTTCCAACTCAGATTCAAGATCCTGGTCCATTTTCTCCCTGAGGGGTGGGGGGAAATGTCATGGGCATCTTTTTTGTCTACGCTCAGCCTTTACAGAATTATTACACTATATTTGAAATTTCGGTTCAATCAACCGGTTTTAATAAGTGGTATGCTGGCGACTGCAAGGTTGCCGTCGTCATAGGTGTTTACAGAACCTATGATATGCAATACAAACATAAAAGATTTGTCTGCTTTTATGTACTTAGCATACATATTTGGTGACCTCGAGTGCAGAAGGGATATCTGCCTCATAAACACAGGTAAGACCACAGAATTTATGGTTGAAGCGATATGTTCAACCCATTACCCTATTTCTGCCGTGTAGTAAAAACAATCGTTTTATGATAAGTAGATAACGAACAATCAGAAATAACATCATTCTTGAGTAAGGGTGGGAATACTACAAATGATGAAATATATAACAACCATCTTTAGACAACTTATGTTCTCCGTATTCAATTGTTTAACTACATCCGTCTTTTTACTCTTTTTTCTCGATGGAGATGATTTACTTTCGTTTCCACTTCCCTCCTTTATGTTCATTTTATCTGGATCTTTTATCCAGAGGGATACTTAGATTGTAGAAGATTTTAACGATTTTCTGAGGTGGCCAGCTTCATTTCTTTAAGTCCTCCTTTTTATTATAGCGTGGGTCAATCATGGTATTCTTATTACTTCAGGGAGATATAAGCTTTTGGACTCACCTGATTCAGGATGCGGACCATGATACTTGGGCGTGGAAGAGCATTGTCAACCAACGTTTTGTTATTTATAGTTGAGTATATTCTTCACCAGTGATATTTTTGCTTCTTCAATGTTCTTTCGGTAGGGAAATATGAGCTCTTTAACTGGTTCAGTTATTTTGAGTTTTCTTTCGGTGGCGCCAGTAGTGCCTATAGCCATCATCCTGGGAATTTTTTTTCTTAGTAATATAATAATAGTGATTCGTATGATTTTGGTCTGTCTGGGACTGAGTCATCTAAGAGTAGATCCGGCAATGGAATGATTTATATCTTTGGCCCGTACAACAGCTTACTGAGAGGCAATGATATTATTCGCTCCTCTGAGATAGATGCAAGCCTAAGCGTGCGAAGACGTGAACTAAAGGGAGAACGTCCAAGACCTAATTCTTGGTAGATATTCACACACATGGCGGTCTCTTTGTGCTTATACCAATTGGCTTCTAAATTAATAATTCTTTAACTTCCCTTATTCAGGGCTTATTCAACATTTTCCGTTTGAGGCTAGGATATGTAACGTAACTTGCTTGTGGGTGTGAAGTATTATCGCAAGTTCAGATTCACACGCTTTCAAATAATGTGTGACCGTAAAATATTTCTTCACCTTCTATGTAGAAGAATCAGGTGGACGGCGAATGCTCAGTATGCTACTTGATTGATTGTTTGGAATTGTATAATCAAAGGTCTGTGTATGACGATTGTGAGTTTCTTTTAGTGAATGTCTTTCAACGATATGGCCACAAACATAATGAGAATACCCTATCGATACAGAGTTTAAACAAATCTATTTATCTCCTTTTTTACTAGTAGAGGTTAACAGTAAACGGGAAGTGAGTCTACACCTGCATGGCTTCAGACATGTAGACGTATGCTTTCCTTTACTTGTATTTTTACCGTAAATATGGAATTTTTTTCTGAGCACGAATTCTCTTGGACATTTTTATTCAATTGAGGCACAGCGGACAACTGACTACGTTTTTTGTTACTCTTTTATATGCACATATATTCTGTTAAACCCGACAAAATCTGCTTTTATAGCGCAGTGTAGAGGCTTCCGAGAAATACCTAATGACCTTGGAGGTTGAGTCATTTCGGGATGATGTCATTAATTCTGTCGTCGGGAAGGTATACTCTTGGTAGGTTAATGAATATGTCAAACTTATAAATTTACCTCTTTTTTTTGAAACCAAAATTTTTGTTTTTTTAATGATAATTGATATTTTTCCATAGTAAGGCTTGGATATAATCATCAATTTGTTGTTTTTCACTAATATCTACATAGTTTATCTCTTTACGGAACCTCTTCAGTAGTTCCACATGGATGTCATAATCATAATATCATAGCTTTTGATATTAGATTTATCTCTGTTTATCTTTACAATCATGTCATTATTTTTATCATTCTATTCTCTCCCTTTAATGTTCGATCAGATTTGTGTATATCCATTTGTTCTTCATAATTCTTTGTTTTCTAGCAGGAAACCCGTGCTCACTTTTTTATTGTTAATTCCCTTTTCCTTCGTGAATTTGGGTCCTTCTCTTATATACGAATACGTCACTATTACGAGTCTGGAATGTTGGAGAGTACTTTGCTTTGTTTACCTTGGTGAAGTCGTTTATTTTAATAGCTCTCCCAACATGTGTCTTTCTAGGTTACGGAATTTAATGAGCGGGCGTCTGGCGTGTGCGATGATTCTCTATTGGCTTTTGCCAACCGGATCCTATTTTTTTTTTTTCATCAAGTTTATGTTTGACTTTATATATTTTAGAGGTTAAATATTTTTATTTAAAGAGTCTAGACTGTTTACTCTACATATTCATAGTTACATGCTTCTGTGCAGCTTACGCTCTGATTGGTTAATATCTCCATATCTGTTACTTATTGGACTGAATTCATATCACCAGGCGAGCCAGGGTTTATAGAATTAAGTTGGCGAGAGCAAGTATATGTTCTCTCAGGGTACGATCCCCTTCTTATTACAACTTATGATTGATTATATATAATTAATCGTGCAACTTACAGTGTTAATCACTTTCTGCCAGGAATCGCTCTTTCATTAGTATTAATGGTTATTTGTGTAAGAGATATTTCTACCGCTAAAATTATTTTCTTATTTTATTTAATAATTCCTGAGGTTGTATACATTATTATAAATCACTCAAATTTAAGATTTATGAGCTGTCTCATCATCTTCTATCGATAAGTATAATAAATAAATTTATAGTTGGAGAACGATCATTTGATACGTTTGTCCTTTTAGATATGCAAAATCGAACTATAGATAAGGTTATAAGAGGCCTCTCTCGTTCCTATAGCGGTGAAAATTAATGCATAATATCTCGTGAAATTAAGTATCTTTTGTACGAGACTCAGACAAGTAATAACGTATCTAGTGCTGGATTATTTATATCATCTCATGTCTTCACGGTGGGCTGCTAATATTGTACTGAATGTAGATAGACGATGCGGGCGCACGTCTTCTCGATTCATAGTCATTATTACTCCTTTTACTCTAGTGCAGCTACATTGAGTAGAGTTGAAGGATGTCCTTTTATAAAGGGCTTTGTATAGCTGGCTTGGATAATCAAGGTGGAGGGCGTGTTATTAATGCCATTCAAAACTTGACGCAATGCCTACAAATGCTTATCTGTGACGGGGTTCCTTAAGGAACAAAAAACTTATTTTTTCATCGCATCTCTGTCCCTGAAAAGTAGAAGAGTAACGTTGATTGGGTTCGTGCCACGAGTGAACGGCCTGTAAAGTGCAGGCGTAACCCTTGTTATTAAGTTGTTTTACGTTATTTGTTCAAATGTGTATGCAAAAAATTCCGCCCTCCTAAATTATACATCATCTGCATGGGCTTTCGTGCGTTAGGCTTATTTAGCATTATATTTATTGCTTAGTTACATCAAAATATTAATATATTTGTATAATTCAAATCATTCTTGAGACAATTAGATAATTTACAATAAAAGTCATTCTGTGATCTTAAGTTACTAAGAAACCCTTACCATTTTTTCCAAATCTTCTACACTAATCTTTTTCATAAATTTTGAATCACTAAACATCATGTCTGGAGGCACCCAAGGCTCATAGAGGTTTAAAAGTAACCTGATGCAAAAATTTGTACCAGCATAAGGCAATGTAATGTCCATTTCTTCAAATTTTGATATATCCTCAATACTCTGAGGATTACCTTCATTATTCTCTTTCCATTTTAAAAGGTCCTCAGATCCATTTAATCCAGTTATGTCATTTGAAAGACCTATAAATGTAATATAAATGTTATTTTTCTGAATTAAAATAATTATGAAAAAGATTCATCATGGTTTGGTGGAGGGTCATGACTTCATGCACTAAAGCTTACATGTTTAATATTCACACTAACTGATTGAAACTGTTGCTAATTAACCTACCTATAATTCATTAGTTTAGATAAGCAAGGTGCGTTTATCAATAGGTTATTAATTTTCATAAACAAAAAACAAAAAAACATGCATTTACATTTTTAGCATTTTCAGTTTGCTGAAAGTCTTATGGTAAATACATAACAGTACATTCACCATAGATTCCATTTCAAATTCAGCTTTCTATGAAAATTTACCTTGGCACCTAAGCCTATGCCACCTATATAATTCAGAACCAAAAATTATCCAAGTGACATTTCAACATGTCTGTATTTACTCCAAGAAAATTTATTAATCTATATTAATTTTCCCAACTTGGTAATTTTTATAACAAACATTTAGTACTTCAAAGATTGGTTTCACTGGTCACAATGGGTTCCTTAACGCCTTCTTCAATGTAAATATTGAGTTGCAGCATTTGGCTAAATGCAGAACCTTGCAAGAGTTCTTAACATTTCTTAAAAAAATTTGTAAATTAAATTTTGTGTTGTGGAAATAAAATAAAAATAAAAATGTGAATTGTGCTAAAGGTTTCACAAAAATTTAATATCTATTACAAAACCATATCATTTAGAAACTTAAATATAAAATTTATACTGTAATGCCAAGTTTTGGTCACTGTTTGAGTTTGCCTCAAATGTCTGAAATTACCCCACAAAACTGATGGACACTGATCTACCTGATCCCTCAGAATGAGCTAGTGAAAACCATATATAAAACAATCATTAAATAATTACAATGTAAAGTAACAAATATGAGTATATAATAAAATATCTAGTACCTGGAAATCCATTTATTTTCATGTAATTTATTTGTTTTGCTATTGTAGAAACAGTCTTTGACAGTTTATGGATGCTCATACTTATCTTATAACAAGGTACCTGGAAATATATACGGTACTAATGAAAAAATAAATACTCAAAAAATAATTGGTTCAGATAAGGTAAAAAACAGGTTCCAATTCAATGCTTCTGTTCATTTTCTCTACCAATAACTTTAAAACTACCTCAGTATACCTTTAAGCAACACCAAGAAACCATGCTGACTGAATTAACAAAGTTGATCGATTTCATAAGACATAGTTATTTATTTTTTTAAAAGTTTTTACCTTACAGGCATTGCCCTATTCTAGCAGAAATACTCTAGATATTGCTACCTAGGATGCGGATGAAGGATCAAACCCTGCCACTTTGCCTTGTGACTCAGTCCCTCTACCAAATAATCTGTATCCTCAATCTATGTATCCTATGATAGGAAATGTGCTTACATGGTATTCCATTAATTATTTTGTTATTTCACAGAAATGTTCATGGTACCAGTTTTCAGTTCGTTGTTGCTAGTTTTTTTATGCTAAGAATGTAAAATGTTTAAATTGCTAGAGGTAGAAAAAGAATCGATATTGGACTGGAAATTTTATTAAATGAAGCGTTAAGGATATTAATTGAAATCAAAATTTAAGATTTTAGAATTAATGCAAGTTAAAATATTTTGTGTGCTTTGAGTGAAATTCTATAAACTGAAAAATTAAGCGTTTCATATTGTTAGTGACAATATTTGAAAATTCCTATAGTTTTACTAGCTAATATTGTAGAAATGTATAAAATGTATGAGAGCTTAAAAGTTGGAATTTATATATTTAATCGTATGGCTATATGAAAGTGAAATAAAAAATTGAGTTATATATTTATATATATACGTTATATATATTATATATTATATATATATTTATAGATATATATATTATATAATTATATTTATATAGTATATATATATGTTATTTAAATATTCTTTTTAAAATAAATATATATTATATTATATGATATATATATATTATATATATATATATATAGGATAAACTGAATCTTTTGTCTGACCAAAAAATATTTTTTATCTTTTAAAATGATATTCGATATTTCAGAAAAGTTAAGTTAAGTTTTTTAAGAAAATTATTTAGTGGCAAGCTTCTGGCATAATTCCAGAAGCTTGCCACTAAAGAATTTTCTTAAAAAACTTAACTTACTTTTCTGAAAACTTAGAAATTTTTTTGAACTTAGAAAATTTTTTCAGAAAATATACACAAATCTAGAAATTTACCGATAATTGTAACCAGTTGGGGTAAATAAGGCCCCATGCGGCATATGTAGCCACTATGTTAAAAACTACTTTCATTTATTCTAATTTAGCTTTTAAGAACATCAATACATAGCCTATGTTTATATCTTACATATTAACCTTAAATAAAACCTTATCTCTATGACTCTTAATTAAAAATTTTGTTTTCAAATTATCAGTCCTATAAATTATTAAAATTTTTTATCGAATTTCTTAGAATTGGATCTCAAGAACTGTAAATTTATATAATCTGGCACAAAACCATACATAAATTTCATCTTTTGCAAGCAAATACAGAGTACAGACCACATATAATTAGACTGTTTTCGCTTTTGTCATTCGTGCTAACGCTTCATAAGAAATGCTTATCCAGTTTTAGCACAAATTTCGTGCATAAATGAAAGCGATTTCTCATGTTACTTTTATTTACAAATGGTAATAATAGGGCAGAGGGGCTTCACCCCCAATTTTTATATAAATCACAGGATACTCAAAAAAATAATAATGAATAAAAAAATACAAACATGACAGTCTCTTTAGGAAAAAAAGTTACAGCTTCTTAAAGTCTTAAAGTTGTTAAAACTCTCATAAGATTTCTTATAAAAAAAATAAAAAATAAAAATAAATAAAAATCACAGGATAGCTATAGGCTAGCCAACTCTAAAAAAAAAAAATAATAATAATGAAGCACAAAAAAAACGAAAATGATTTAAGTCTTTAGGATAAAAAGTTAAAAAGTTACATCTCTGAGAAGCTGTAACTTTTATTCCTAAAGAGACCGCCACGTCTGGTTTCTTTTATTCATTATTATTTTTTACAGTATATCAGCTGTTGTAATGGACTACGTGGTTTTGGAATAAACGGGGAAAAAAAATAGGTAATAGTTGAGTTTAACAGATTCTTAAAAAATCGATTTTTTAGAAAAATCAATCGATGTTGCAGTATTAACCTATTGAAACACTGTTGTGTCAAATTTTAATTTCGGATGCAACTTGAAACCACATAAGCCTATGACAAAAGCCATGCTTTAAACGCTATCTAATGATAATTCTATATAGCCTAACAACGCATATTGTTATTTGATAATTATAGTGAAAATTTTATTAAACTGTGTTGTATGCAAAGATATATGCTGGTAGCAAGTCCGAATTATTTATTTAAATCTATGTAACCTGTTCTTAAACTTATTATTATTTTATTATTTATTATTTATTATTTATTATTATGTATTATTATATTATATATTTATTTATATAGTATATATATTTTATATTATACTGTGTATATATATATATTATATAGTGTTATATTATTATAGTATATATTATATGATTATTATATATATATATATATTATATACCGTAAAATGGGGTTACTTTTGGGTCAATTTTTTTTGGACTTTTTTTGGTATAAAAGTAGGCGCTGAAATAAAAATATATGGTGCGTGTTAGAAATGGTTTTATTTACAATTCACGAATATTTAATTTTATTCTGTTTTTAGACAAAAAAAAAAATGTTTAAGATATAGAATAGTTTATTTCGTAATATATCTAGTTTGTTTAATTGTTTTTTAAAAAGAGGCAAAATATCACTCCCATGGTATTTCGGCAAGTGGGTCACTCATGGGGACAAACAGGTCACTCATTAAATTTATCACTTATCTTAACTTTACTTCTTCTTTTTTTCCTTTCCTCCTTTGCTCTGTTTCTTCTTCTTCTCCTCTCTTCCTACCCTCCTGGTTCTCTCCTCAGGAGTCGATCTCATCTCCAGCCCTGACTCCGACAACTTCATATGCTATGTACTCTGTAACCGATTTCGTCGGGACCCCGCCCATGGGGTGCCCCAGACACCCCTGAGGGTTCTGAAACCTCAAATATTGAGTTATTCATGTTTGAAAATATGGGGGAAAACACATTATTTAAGCTATTATACATGTGTGTACAGATTTCAACTCCAGCTCCGGCTTCGGAGCAGCTCCTGCTTTGGAGCTCTGTGCTTCGTAAGAAGAGCTTACGCAGGCTCCAAGCTCTTCCCTGACTCCGATTTGTGTCTTTGGCTTATTTTTCATATAGCTCCAGCCATGTTAATGTTTGGAGGGTTCAGCTCAACATCCATTTGCAGGGAGCCAGGCGGCTACCGTTTCAACAACCAGGCGGTAACCAGTTTGAAGGAGAATAGCGCTTTAACTAGAAAAAATCCTAGTAAAACCAATTAGTTAGTATTATATGAGACCGCTTAGCACCAGTGGCAAAAGGACCTAAGGATATGCTTGTCGATTCCACTCGTAATACCAGGAATCATCTGCTGCAGTTACCTCAAAACATTAGGGGTAGACACCCAAGTTCAACTCTCTAGCTCGAAAAATAACAAAGTTGAATACTTGCACTAGATAAAGGGGAGAGGGTAGGAGGTAATGTCTATTACTAATTTCTATAGAAGAAGCATATCTAGACAACCTAATTACACCACCAATTCGAATCTCTGATTACCGGTTAACATAGGGGTTAGACTCTAATATAGGTGGTGGTATTCTTGCGTACGTAGGAGTTGTTTTTATACCATGCTGGGAAGTTGCTAGGAAATGTGCGGTTGGTGGGTACTATAACTATAGAAATGGAAGCATTTCCCAAGCGTATCCGTTCCAATATACACCAATCGACTTCCCATACCTTATAACATAGGGGGACACTAATAGTGGGGGGTGGTTTTGTGTGGTGGTTTTGTTTGTTTGTGTGTTTGGTTTTTTATTTGTGTTTTTTGAGGGTTTGTTGTTTGTTTGTTTGTTTATTGTTGTTATTGTTTGGTTGGTTTTGATGTGTGTGGTTTGTGGTGTGTGGTGTTTTGTTTGGGATGTTTGGTTTTGGTTTTGGTGTGTTTTGAGTGTGGTGTTTGTGGGTTTGTTTTGTGTATGGTTGTTGTTCTGGTTATGTTTGATACATTGAATATAATGGTGAGTTTTTGGTGTTGTTTATGAGAAAAATGCATGCTGAAAATTGAAAAAAACTAAACTAATTTTCGTTCCGACTGTAATTGATGGAAAATATTGTTGTGAGTGGACGCCATTGATCCGCGCAAGGTTAATTAAGTTTAATATTTTGGCCGGTATTATATAAATTCTATTTCAAAGTCAAGTTCTAAACATCATTTAAGATTTTAATGTATTTAGGTTATTGGGATGTTATAATTTGTTGTAGGTGATGGTTGCCGCTCCTTAAAGTAATTGTGCTCATAAGGGTACTTTTTTATGGTTTTTGTGTTTTTTGGTGGCACAGTACTGTGTTTAAATACTTTGTTTTTCATTGGGAGAAAGAATTTCCTGCTGATACTTTTAATTGTTTTAATATTTTTATTTGATATGTTGAATAATAAATATGTAAAATAAATAAAACCTTATTTCGTTGGCTGTTGTTTATAGGTAGTAGAGTTTTGCGATGTGCTAAGTTTCATGTTGTGTGGGGTGCTCTATATATACTTAGCATGTGGTATTTTTTATGAGTTTGAAGGCATATATATTTGGGTATAAATATAAAAATTAAATAATTTATTAAATAGGAACCAAAAATATACTCTGTTAGGATATATTTAAGTATATATGATATATGTATGGTGGTGCTTATTTGACCATTTTGTCCCCAGTGATCTATTGTGGTCCCATTTTTACTTGGTTGGTTTGGTGGTTATGTTATTTTTGTTATTTTATGTTATGTTATTAAATTCATTTATGGTTATAGTATGTTTTTTGTATATGGTATTATATATGATTATTGTTGATATGCCTGTAGTAATTCATAATAAGGGTCTAGTGTGATGATTGATCTTCGAAAGTATTAAGCTTACGGAAAAACTAATTACATATTTGGAATCAAGCGTACCAAAGCTTATTATATAAAGTCGTTTTATGAAATAAAACTAACGATACCCTAGAGTAGACCCGCATAGATATCAGGAGTCGTGGGGTCTCTTTCGGCCTTTTAGGTGACGTACTCTGGGGGACTTACGTCCTCCTCTCCTCCTGTCCCTCCATCGGCTCGAGCCCCCTAATAAAATTTGAAGTTCTAAGGTAAACACTATTAGTATTTTCTCGATTTAGGAGGGTTGTTTGGGTCTTCGAGCGATGGACAGAGTGTGGGGACGAAGTCCCCCCCGTCGTCCACCTAGAGCCGAGAGACCCACGACTCCTGATATCTATGCGGTCTACTCTAGGGTATTTCGTTAGTTTTAAATCATAAAACGACTTTACATGTATAATAAGCTTTGTACGCTGATTTCAAATATGTAATTTATTTTTCTATAAGTGTTTATTTTTGATTTTTTTTTCTATTTTTTTTTTTTTTACATTCTGGTAATAAAGCTTTATACGCTGATTCAAAATATGTAATTGTTTTGTTCTGTAAGTGAATCAAGAATACATTACTATATATATAAATATATATATATATATATTTATATATAATATATATATATATATATATTATTTATAATATATATATATATATATATATATTATATGTAAGGGAGATTGGGGAAGGAAGAAATTCAGAAAATTTCCCAAACAATACAAAGAGATTGTTTGTAGATTATCAGCAAGTGAGGGCTGTGTTTATTTTTTGCTCCCATTTACTACTATAATCTGTATTTGCAAGTGAATTTAAGTTGAACAAATTGTGTTGTGATATCTAACTGTGTATATTTAGAAATTTGTATTGTACTTATTTATATGTTGATTTATTTCTGTTATTAATTTAATTTAGTTGAGATTGGACTCAGTCAGTGTTTCATAGGTTACAATAGGCTAGAGTAGTAAGAGATTTCCTGTTATTCTGTTGTGTTGCGAGGTTTATTTGAATTATAAATAGTTCTTTTCTGCATTTAACTTAGTCTTTAACAATTGTATATTAATTTTGAGATTAATTTAAACTAATTTAAGTTTGCCATAGCCTAAGTTATTTCCTTATTTATATTTTTTATATAGAGTCTTGGGCCTAGGCCTAGGCTATGACTATATTCAAGCTTTTAAGTATATGTTTAGATCTTTTTCTAGGCCTTAGTATATTTAGTTAAACTTTGCTGGTGAAATAATTGGTACAAGTTTGAACTACTGTTAGGCCTACACATAAAAAAAAAAAAAAAAAAAAAAAAAAAAAAAAAAAAAAAAAAAAAAAAAAATTATATATGATCCCTGGCCTGGCTTAAATTATGGAATCTTGTTTCAAATTTTTTAAACGGAGGTTTTTATAGATATTAGTTTATTTCTTTTTAGGCTTTTAGCAATACTTAAACTAGTTGTTAAAAAATTTTAACTTGTTTTAGCATTATTTAGTTTATTTATCTTATTTATTTTTTTTAGGGATATTTAAACTGTAGTTGGGTAAATTGTAGGTACAAGGTTAGTGAAAAGTAGATAATAATTAAGTATGTATGGCTTGTGCTTGATAATGTGCGACTAAGTGAGAGTTTGATATGTGGAATTAACTTGCCTGCTTGTGTTGTAAATGCAGAGAATGTGTGTTGCTAAGGAAGGAGATTGCAAGACTGAGTGATAATATGAATGAATTGAAAGAAGAAGTATTTTGAGTTGAGAAAGGAGGGGAAAGTTAAGAAAAGGTTAGTAGGGATGTTGAGGCGAGGAGGGGGAGCGGGTTCTACGGGTAGTGAGGGCAGCAGCGTAAATGTACCGGGGAACCAAGGGGAAGATGAGTCAGGGAAAGATGAGGGAGGAATCTAGTCGAAGAAAATTTTGAGAGTGGAAAAAAGGTTCGCCTATGAAGGCAAAGTAGAACATTTTCTCTCGTTTTCGAAAGTTAATCAGCCTGTGACCTGCAGTAACAGGTTCGACTGTCTTCCAGATGGGGAGGGATCAGAGAGTGTCAATGGTAATTTGATTCTCTTAGGGAAGACTGATACATTGCTAATTGGAGACTCTATGGTACGATACCTAGATAGAACTTTTCAAAAGAATAAAAAGAAACGATTGTGGGTATGTTATCCAGGTGCCAGAGTGAGTGCAATCGTGGATAGGATAGATAGAGAGATTGTTTCTACAAATGTTGATTCAGACTGTAGATTGTGCATGTGCGGTACAAATGATATAGAGACAGTAGAAGGTCAGTAAGAATTTAATAGCAGAATTATAGGAAGAAGAATTGAATTCGAGATGAAGCTAGCGGAAGGGAAGGTGCATTGATTTCTGGGATTTTACTAGGTTAGGTTGCAGGTCAGGAATGGGGGAGTAGGGCTTTAGGTGTAATGAAAGGGTTAGGAAATTATGTTTTTCAGGAAAATATTTAGGTTTTTGGATTGTGGAGAGAATTTCTGGGATTAAGATCTTTTTGCAGCAGATGGAGTTCACTTGAGTCGTAAAGGTGTTGGGCTTTTCAGCACCAGGTTGGAGACTTGTTTAGCAAAAAACTAAGTAAAGTTGGGGGGGATGGGCTAAATCTGGAATACAAATAATTAGCAATGGTAACGGTGATAGTGGTGAATAAATAAAACTAGTGTTTACAGGATCAAAATAAGGATGATAGCAATAAAAATAAACAGCATTTCGAATATCAAATACTGCTTTTACACAAATCTTCATAGCCTTAGAAATAAAAAAAAAGATGAGCTGTTAGTTATACCATAAATGAGGATCTAGACATTATTTGCATAACTGAGGCATGGTTAATGAAGAATTATATGGAGACTTCTTTTTCAGGAATATGAAAATAGACGGATATTCATTGTATTTATACCAGCGTAGAGGAAAGAAGGTGGTGGTGTGTGGCGCATTATATTAAAAGCAATATTCAATCTGTATTAATGACTGACTTTAAAACAATCATGATATTGAATCGGTATGGGTAGATATCCTTATGTTTAATAAATCATATAGAATGGGGCATTTTATAGACTCCTGGGCAGAGTCAAGAATTAGACTCAGAAATTGTAAAAGGAAAATTAAGACAGCATGCCACAGTAAAGAAACAGGTATAGTCATAATGGGTGATTTTAATTTTCCCGGCTTATTAAAATGGGAATTCCTTGTCTAATACGGACCATAGTAGTTCAGTATTTTAAAATTGTAATACTAGATAACTTTTTGTGCCAGATGGTCCATGGAACCCACAAGACACGATGCCCTATTAGACTTAATTATTAACTAACGATGAAAGTATGGTGGGTGAGGTTAGAGTGAGGAGAATTTAGGCTTAGCGACCATAATATAATTAGCATTTAATATGAATGTGATATCTGCGCCTGCCCAAATTGCAGTTAATAAGGAAAGGATCTTAGATTTCCGAAATGGTGATTTAACCAAATTTTAGACATGGCTTAGTATAATTGACTGGGATAAAGAGTTTAAAGACCAAACTGTTTTATCATGTGGGAACATTTTAAGCAAAATTTTAACTAAATATTCAGTCAGTATGTTTAAAGATAAACCATTTAGGTGGCAAAGAGAAAACCTGTTTTGGTGGAATAGAGAGATAGAGAAAGAAAATATAATGAAAACGTAAGGTTTTAAATATTCAAGGGTTAGTAATAGGGAAGATGATTTGGAAAATTATAGGAAAAATAGAAACGAACTTAAACAGTCAATAAGAAAGAAAGAGAGAGGCAGAAATTTAATTAGCAAGGAATAGTAATAAGGAACCCGAAGAAGTTTTTTTTACTTGTATAAATTTAAAAGTAGAATAGGACAATTGGTCTAATTAAAATTGATTGATGAAAATTTCGTGAGTTCAGATAAGGAGTTGGTCCAACATTATTCAATGCTTATTTTGCATCAGTCTTTACTGAGGAAAGATTAGATAATAGTTTGGAGACTATGGTTCTTGTATGCATTGTAACAAATAGACTTACAGAATTGAATTTGATGTAAAAGATATTTAAACGTTTATTAGACCATATTGATCCAGGTTAAAGCTGCAGGGCCTGATGGGATATAATGGTAGATTCTGAAAGAGGGTTGTATCAGCATTGCAAAAAGGGCCGGAATTTGATTTTTAAGCGATCTATAACATTTTGGTGAGGTACCAGATGACTGGAAAAACAGCATATGTTGTGCTTATTTATAAAAAGGTAGTATGGAAGATTTTTGGGAATTATAGGCCAGTTAGCTACATCTCTGGTTGTAAAGGTTCTGGAAAAGTTACTGAAAGGTCATATAGGAAATATTTAGAAGATAACAGGTATTGTTACGACTCCCAGCACGGTTTCCAGAAAGGGTAGGTCATGTCAGACAACAACCTTTAGAATTATATGGAATAACATTACTGTACTCCGCCACATTGACGAGAGATTCCAGTTGATATTGTATATTTAGACTTTTAGTAAAGCTTTTGATAAGGTTCCCCAACATAAGGCTGATGAAAAAAGTTAATTTGCAATGTGGATAGGTGGAGTGGTAACATGGTTGGATTAAAGAGTGGGTGCGAAATAGAAAACAGTGTGTACAACTAAAATGGAATAAATCATCATGGGAAATAGTTGAAGAGTGGTGTCCCACAGGGTTCAGTGCTGGGGCACTATTGTTCCTCAATAATAAAATGAATTTATCTGGGACTTAAATTGCAAGGTTTCTAAGTTTTTAGCAGATGATACTAAAGTGGCCACCTCAGTTAGGAATTAGTTGAAGGAAGCATAAAGATTCAAAATGAATTTGATAATAAACTTCCTGGGTGGGTAGATAAGTGGCAAATGAATTTTAATAGTAAAAAGTGTGTTCTTTCACTATGGTTACGTCAATAAAAAGTTTTAAACTACGATCTAGATGGGGTTGGCTTGAGTCTGTGGACAAGAAAAGATTTAGGTGTGGATTATAAGCAGTAATTTGAAAGGTAGCTAATCAGTGTTTGGAGCTAGAAATAAAGCTAATAAGATGCTGGGCTTAATAAATCCGCAATGTTGTTTATAAGAAGCAAGGAAGTATAAGTAAAACTGTTATAATAGCTTATGTTAGGCCAGTAATAGAGTATTGTGCACAAGTTTTGGGCCCCTTATTTAAGAAGACTTAGAGATGCTAGAGAGAGTGCAACGAATAGCGCAAACAAGGATGATTTCTGGCAGTTTGAGGGTAAGAGCTATTGAGGAGAGGCCTGAAGGAGTTAGTAGAATTGTTTTCTGTAGAAAGGCGATTTCTCAGAGGGGACATGATACAAGTCTAGCAAAATATTACATCTATTGATAATACAGAGATTAATAAATTTTTCATAGTAGAACATGGGGAGGGGGACCAGGGGGCAAATAAGAAAATTAAGAAGAAAAAGAACTGCCATCTTGATATAAGAAAGCCATGCATTCAGTAATAGGGTTGTAATTTTGGAATAAGTCTGCCAGAGGAGTTTAGTGTGACTCGATTGCAACATTTAAGAAAGTTTTGGATATGGATGGGTGAGGAATCTTATAATATATTGACGAAGCCAAATTGGGCGGGTTTTTAGTTATAGTAATATAGTTATAGTTAGATGGCATGAGTGACCATTATTAGTTATTAATGCATGTGGATTGTTTGGGTAATCATTATTTATTTATATCATTAGTTTTGGACTAAGCCCAAAATTGGTGGATTTGTAGTTACACCAATTGACAAGCCCTAGGGGTGCTTTGTGGAGTTGCATGAGCATGGTTGGGTAGTGGGTGGACTGGGGACAGTCTCGATAGGACCATGTGGCTTTTTACTGCTGTCTCTATATTCTTTATGTCTTTATTGTCTTTATATATATATATATATATATATATATATATATATATTAGCAACGTTACCATTATACCTGGCAATTTTACGATATTTTTATAAACGAATTTTCGTTATTTTCATATCACTCTTTTTTTACGTATCAATTTTTTTTCTTTTGCGTTGGCTCATTAAATTTATATATGAGAGAGGTTTGGCAACACTGTTCTAGTACTTTGACATGGGTTCTAAAGATACAAAAAAACACCGATTATCGGAAAAAAATATCGATATTTCGTCAGAATCTGTTAAACTCAACTATTACCAAAAAATAACAAATGGTTTATATTACAAATAATTGATCAACTATTGTGATGGAGTTTATAGATTTGGAAGAAATTAGATTTAAAGCTAATTTTATTGAATGAAACACTCATCAAACCAAACCCAAACCAAACAACTCCATCTTGTTTGTTTACATTTTTTCGTAAGAACGTGCTTAATTAAAGGCGTTTTCGATTTTGAACATTTGCTAACGAAATTTAGGAAAATGCTAAAGTTGTGTTTCATTTTGTCAAATTTAGCACACATTTAGGAAAATGCTAACAAAACCTCCAAACGTTAGGAATTTCCTAAATTCTGTAAGGTTACTATTTCCTGTGCTTACCGAATTTAAGGAAAATGCTAACGAACAAATGTAAACAAACAAAGATGGCAGCGTGTATGGCCGTATATCTTTTAATATTTTATTACTTCATTTGACTTTAAATTTCTAATTTCTTCTAAACGAATAACTTCAGCACAATAGTTTGATTTCAATTATTTATAATAAAAACCATTTGTTATATTTTTTATTTTTGCTTATTCCAAAACCACGTGCTCCATCAGAACAGCTGTTCAAAAATATTTGTAAGCAATCGTTCGATTATGCCCGAAATTTGTGCTAAAACTGGATTAGCATTTCTTATCGAGCGTTAGCACAAATGCAAAATGGAAAACGGCTTAAGGCGTTTTCCATTTTGCATTTGTGCTAACGCTCGATAAGAAATGCTAATCCAGTTTTAGCACGAATTTCGGGCATAATCGACCGATTGTTTACAAAAATTTTGATCAGCTGTTCTAATGGAGCACGTGGTTTTGGAATAAACAAAATTAAAAAAAAATAACAAATGGTTTTTATTACAAATAATTGATCAACTATTGTGATGGAGTTTATCGATTTAGAAGAAATTAGATTTAAAGCAAATTTCATGAATGAAACATTCATCAAATCAACGAACTACTACGCCGCAATCTTATTTGTTTACATTTTTTCGTTAGCATTTTCCTAAAATTCGGTAAGCACGGGAAAGAGCAACCTAACAGAATTTAGGAAATTACTAACGTTTCGTTAGCATTTTACTAAATTTGTGCTAAAATTGACATAATCGAACGACTTTTTAGCATTTTCCTAAATTTCGTTAGCAAAAGTGCAAAATCGAAAACGCCTTTAAATTCGCCAAGCAGGGAAATAGCAACCTTAAAGCCGTTTTCGATTTTGCATTTCTGCTTACGAAATGTAAGAAATGCTATAGTTTGCGTTCGATTATGTCAATTTAAGCACAAATTTAGGAAAATGCTCACCAAACGTAAGGAATTTCCTAAATTCTGTATGGTTGCTCTTTCCCGTGCTTTATCCGAATTTAAGGGAAAATGCTTACGAAAAAAATTTAACCAAACCAAGAGCATCAAATCTCTTAATGGGACATTCTCTATGAATGTTTCATTTTCATGAAATTAGCTTTAAATCTAATTTCTTCCAAATCGATAAACTCCATCACAATAGTTGATCAATTATTTGTAATAAAAACCATTTGTTATTTTTTTTATTTTTGTTTATTTCCAAAACCACGCGCTCCATCAAAAACAGGTACTGATCAAATATATGTATTCCTAGAAGCAACTCTGCCAAATTTTTATTAATAAAAAGACTCAAAATATTTGGAAGGATCTGCCTACCCTGCTTACCCTATGTATACGCCCCGATAAAATATATTATATAATTATATAATATATATATATAATAATTATATATATATATTTATATATATATATTATAATATTTTATATATATATATATATATATATATATATTATATATAATTATATATATATATATATATATTATATATAGTATTTATATTATATATATATAATATAATATATATATAATTATATTATTATATATATAGTTATTTATATATATTATTATATATAGTATATATATTATAATTATATATAATATACTATATATATATAGTTATTATGATAATATAATTATATACATATATATAGTATAATATATATATATATATATATATATATATAATATGATATTATAATATTATATATATATATATATTGATATATATTATATATATATAGTGATATATATATAGTATCTATTATGTAATAATATATTTAATATATCATATATATTATATATATATATAATAATATATTATATATATATATATAATTATATATATATATATATTTATATAAATATATTATATATATATATATATATAGTATAATATTGTATATATTACTTATATATATATATAATATATATATTATATATAGTATATTATATATATATTATTATATATATATTATATATATATGAATATATTCTTAACTCTACTTCTCCCTCTATACTCCCTCTCATATCTCTCTTTCCATCCCTTAGTACGGCTTTCGGCGTTTCGAGGTCTACTAGCGATATACTTTTCTATCTTCCTGATTTATGGTTTTCCGCGCTTAGGAACTCTGAGATCTTGCGTGGTGGCGCTTGAATTCCAAAGCATTTTGACCGGGTATGACACGCGTCACTGCTCTCCAAGCTCCTCCTTTGGGTTTCCTCCTTCTCTTTGCTTAACTTATGTTCTAAGCTTCTTCAAGTCGCTCATATTTACGGCTGTGGTGATTGGAGCGACTTCTTCTCTTTTCTGTTTAATAGTGGTGTTCCTCAGGGTTCTGTCTTCATTCCTACTTTTCTTTTCATAATGATCTTCTCACCTGCACATATTACTCTATCTCATATGCTGATGACCGACCCTTCATTCTTAACTCATTTCAATTCTGCCCCCTCATTTACTTCTAGAATTTCCTCTCGTCTTAAATTTTCGATTGTCTATTCTCGCGATCTGGATAGAATTTTCGATTTTGGTGCGTCGTCAACCTTGTAAATCATTCTGTTGAAAATAACTTTTCACTTTCTACAAATCTCCCTCTCTAACACACCTCAACTCCTTATCTCTTTCGACGGTCTCTCGTCTTTCCTGTTGACAATAAAACTCCTGGCCTTGTAATCTAAGCAAAAAATGTCTTGGAAACCCTCACATCACAATGGTGCTAGGGCGGCCCTTAAAGAAACTGGGAGTCTGTTAGGACTGCGAGGATTATTTTTCCTCTTCTCATGTTACTCCAGCTAATCAAGGTCTCATCGCCCTGTATGGAGTACTGTCTCATGATCTGGGGAGGCTCTGGCGTTTCACCCGGCTTTTGGACTAGGTTTAGTCAAAAGCCAAAAGGCTTAAAAACTGTTCTGTACCTTTCAGTTCACTTGACCCTCATCTTCTGCGGCGCGATTGGTGCTTTTCTCTTTTCTTATAACCGCAGCGTGCGAGTGTTCGAGGGAATCTTAGCACTCGCGTACCTACCACGCTTTGCGACGCCCGTGTAGCTACAGATGGGGTGCTGTGTGACTGCCGCACACGAGTTTATGGGTGGTTGATGTAGGTAACTCCAGGCTACTTCGGCTGGGTTGCTTCCTTCTTTCCTGCCACATCTGTTCTTGTGGAATCTCGTTCCTCTCCTTGTGTTTCCTGCTGAGAATTTAATCTCCCTCGACTTTAGAAGCCTGCGTCTGTGCTCATCTCGTAAACACCCCCTCCCTGAATGGGGCTCTGCCGTGAGGGTAGGTGACAACTGTAAATATAAAAAAAAAAAAAAAAAAATATAAAAAAAAAAAAAAATGAACTCTACTATTTTCTTTCAAAATTTGCCATTATGGCTTAAAAGAGGATTCCTTCTTGGAGTCTTCTAGATCTAATCTCAATGGCCTATAGTAAAACTTAAATGTTGGAGGCCATAAGGTAATAGACTTTACAATGTCACATCATCTGTGGTTGTTTACTCAGTCTTTGTACCCTTTGGAAGGACTACTCATGTTGCTGTTAGGCTTTATAAAAGAACTTCAAAAATTATTAAGATTCATTAGCAGGATGTAAAGGCTGGATGAAAGTTGTGATCAGAAAGCCCAATCTAGTAGTTGGTTTGTATAGATAATGCAAAGGTCATTGCAGCAGAAGGAGATATTTTTTCTCCAAAATCCTAAAAAGTATGAAATTCCACTGCTGTTTAGTTCACTGCTTATCTTCTTTATTCTATAGATAATAAAGGCCTCATCCGTGATCCAAAGGGAGAATTGCCAAGGCAACAATTTTATATAATGATGATGTGATATATCATATTCTTCTTTGGCAAGCGGTATCATCATCTCAACTAAACTAATCAAGAGATTTTTCATTCTAGATGCAACACTTGTGTTCACACCATATTCAATATTCATCAGTATTCATGGCTTCTGTGATAATCCTAAGGTCATGGCAGTGCTGTAAGAATGTTTTGGTCAGACTGGTATAGTTTGCAAAAAAATTACAGATATAGACCCTTTAAATATGCCAAAAATGACTAATCTTCCCCATCAGAGAGTTAATTTTGTGCGTCCCTTTGAGCATACAGGGTGCGTGGATTGTTTGAGGACAGTCTCTGTGGTATATTAGATGATTGAAGGCATTTCAAAAAAATGTATCATATTAATTTTACACCTGCCTTAATTATCAGAAACTATCATGTTGTCTATCACCGATTTTTGATATCTGAATCCTTTTACTTTGATTCCAACGTTCACAAATATATATGGCATCATCCAATGTACCAAGATAATGCCAGGAATTCAAACAAGGTGGAAGATGCTGTTAGAATCTTGTCTCAGATATGTTCCCGAACATATGCGTATTAAGAAACACAACATTACATAAGATTCCAATCTACCTAGTTGGGGTGATCAGTTTTTGGAGGAGAGAAATAATACGACAGTTAAGGGATGTCTCTATATAAAACTATAGGCAAAGCAACCTTAACCTACTTTCAACTGTTAAAAAGTATTTCAAATATCACCAATGTTATCAATTCAAGACCTTTAACCTATAAGCCATCAGATAATGATTGGAAATTTATTGCTCCAAATCTCCTTTTTGAAGCCTTATGGCAACTTAAACCTCATATTCAATGAAGTTTCTTATAATAACGATATGGAAAAAAAAACTCCCGCAAAATTTGATAAAATATACTGCTAACTGCTCAAGGAATGAGTTTTAGAGACTTTCAGGAAATTATGGTTATGAGTCTTACTATTAAATTTTGCGCCAGACCAAGTAGAAATCTCATCAGTCAGAGTGGACCGATCGAATACAGGTGGAAGAATATAGTCTGATTCACACACTAACGAAGGGCCTTAGGATACCCTTCTGGCTTTTGGGGCAGAGATTCTGGAAGTCTATTGTTGGCGATGACAAATAAGATCAGAGGTGGTTATTAAAAAGGGGACGAATGGACAAACCTGCATTAATTCTATTTTGTCTATCTCTAACCATTAGATTTCTATTACCCACTCTGTCTCCATGTGGAGAAACTGATGCTGAGAAACAAGCAGTGATTCTCCAATTCAAGAATGTACAAAACAAATCGAAATTACAATCATTGGATGATTCCCTCAAATTTCAAATCTCAATTATTCAAAGTAATAGTGATACTGCTATTGTGGATGTACACCTCAACATTCAGCTATAGATTACCTCAACCTTGACTCTCATAACAGTAATCAAAATATTTCTCAGCTCCAATTTCAGTCAAAAAGAAAAGACCACTTAGACAAAAGCTGGACTGTACAAGTGTCACGAATCTTTCACAAGGATTTATTCTTATTGTAAACAATTTAATTCTTTCTAATTGCAAATGGTTTTCATTGCAACTCTTCAGTGGGAGAATATAAAAACTTTATTATTATACATCATCCTCAACACATATATCTCTCCTATTTTGCTTATTTTAGTATTTTATATTTAGGATATAAAAACCTCATTAGCTATTTTAGTTTAAGTGGAATTTATATTTTTGTCCCTTCGATATTACTTTCTACTTTTCTTTCACTTAAAAAATAACAACGAGGTTCACTTCAAATTCAATAGTGGTCCTCTAATAGTCGTGCTTGGAAATCCAAAATTTTATATAATAAATAAATGTAAAAAGCGGCTTTATTTTAGAGGTAAATTGCCTTATTTCTTCATTTCTTTTCAAATATATACATTACTATTACACCTACTCTATTCTATTTACCCTTCAACATCACTTATCTTAAATTACGCCTAACTAAGATTTAGAGTGCTAGGTGTACAAAGCCACAAGCCTGAGTTATCTTAAGGGCAGATCCAAGATCCGTTTTCATAAGATGCAAAACTTTTTGAACCAACAAATTTCAGGAAGGCTAACGTAGATACACAACTGTGTACATTATATAGTACTATATATATATATATTATATAACAATATATATATAATTATATATATATTATATATAATTTTTAAATTTGTTTTATTTATTTATAGTATATATAATATAAGTATATATGATATATATATTAATTATATATAATAATTCTTTATATATAATAATATATATATATCTATACTATATATATTATATATATATATATATATAGATATATATATATGATATATATAATATTATATATATTATTATATACTATATATATATATATATATGATATATATATATTATATATAGTATATTTACTATATTATATATATTATATATTATCATATAATATATATATATATAAATATATATAATAATATATATTATATATAGTATAATATTTAATTATAAAATATATATTAATATATATAACTTATATATTTACAATAATATACTATAGAGTATATATTATATATGTATGTATATATATATCTCT
>JABUQX010029470.1:37500-46300 GCA_015478945.1 Trachelipus rathkii | reverse complement strand
CAAGAGTTAACCTTTTTGAATCACATTCTTCACCGCCATTGATAGCAACACCCAGGAATTTGTTACAGATGATGAAATGTACTTTTCATTTATCCAAGTATTAACTTCATCAAATACACGATTTAATTCTTCACATGATAGGAATAAGACTCTGTTAGGTGGATGAGAGGAATCAGTGCAAGTAAAGTAACGATCACCAGTCGACTTGCGATGAAAAGTTAAATTTACAATATTTTTTGGATGAGATACCTTCCAGGCTATAATATCGTTTACAAATTTATTATTCACAAGAGAAACCATGTTTATAGTTTAATGTCGGACCTTCAACTAATGCTGAGCTTCAGCTATCCCTCTTTTAAGAAGAATGTAATCCTCTCTCTCACAATAACAAAAGATGATGCAACAAACCGGTTTATACATCACTAACCCTAAAACGTTAGCCCTAACAAGAATGAAGGTGGGCGGGGCTTATAACTATTGCGTAATGTTATGTTTTTTTTTCTTATCCCTAATGGATTTCTCTTGTAATGTAGCCTTAGGCCTACATTTTTAACCATTCTTATCTTTTTTTTTTTTTTTTCATAATTTCTTTACACAGGGCTAAGGTTGTTTGTTATTTCATTTTCTGAATAACCCTAAAGATGAATGTCTTGATTTAGGGTATGTAAAAACGTTACAAATTTAGTAAAAAAAAAATTGACTTAAATCAACAGATCAATAGATCACAAGCGGATAGGGGGGGGTAGCTGGACGGTGGCTGGATTGGGGTTTGATTTATTGATTTACTGATTTAGAGTATGTAAAAATGTAAATTTGTAAGTTATAAACATAAAAAGAGTAAGAAGTTGAGTTCACAAACCATTTATAACATAAACGCAAACCTTTTCTTATTCATTAGTGATCATGGTATCAATCTAGAATGGACGTTGGTAATTTATGTTCCGGACTCCTGCTACTTGTCTTGTGTCTGGTCCTACAGGATGTGGGAAAACCTTTCTGTTATTAAACATTTTAAAAGAGGTCAAGATTTTCGAACAAAAGCCTGTTAAAATCATATGGTGTTACAGTGTTTACCAAAGAAAAGGTTTTAAAAGACTACAAAGATGTAATCAATTCATGAAGGGTTTATATGATCATATTAAGTTCTTCAATGTTTACGCAGGGCATAAAATTATATCCTTGATGATTTGATGCTAATTGAATGAGGCTATAGCCGAAACTTTCACAGTTTACTCGCATCATTTAAACATTACAGTGTTTTTTATAACACAGAATATCTTTCATCAGAATAAGTATATGAGGGATGTCTCTTTAAACACGCAGTATTTAATATTGTTTTGGTCAAAGAAGGGACATGAGTCAGGTCATGTTGTTGGCCACCCAATGTCCGTACTCAACGTAGAGTTCTTAAAAAAGTATATAAAGAAGTTTTACATCTATAACCTCAATGGTTATTTACTTGCTGTGAGCTTCACCCTTAAGAACACGCATAGGGTGGTACTGCGGACAAATATCTTACCTAACGAGATTGACAGACAGTATACATACCTGAATAAATGAGTACTCAGTGGCAGATTTATTTACCTCTTATGCCGAAAATTTAAAACCCTGATAACCTTCTGAAAAACGTAACTGATCTGTGAAGATGAAAAATTTATACAATTATAGCTGAAGTATGCCTGAATCTTATAAAAGGAAATGTTCTCTTTAAAGAGAGCTCAGAAGGTGAAGTTACGTCGGCACAGAAAACATCATTAAAAACTTGCTGCTAACGTAAGAAGCTTAAAAATAAAAAGAAACTATTACAGAAAGTGGTGGTGTGTTCCCTACCTTTACTCCTTTTCCGTTCTAGCCCCTTTTGGATAACCAAGTTGGGCTTGCTAATGATGAAGAAGGTTAGCGGTTTTTACCCTACAGCGATTTATGAGAAGTTGGAAAATAATACACAGAAACTTAACATCTACAACAAAGCAAACAACAACAGCAACAGCAACAACAACAACAGCAGCAGCAACAAAAACATCTACAAACATCTACAACAACAACAACAACACACAACAGGTTTCGATAACAGCATCATCAGACCATTCCAGCAGCGGTCAGATCGGATATAATCTTATCACCCATTACTAACTAGCATACCTTTTGAGTTTATATGATCCTCAAGTTTGAACAGATAAATAATTGATGAGAGGAACTGCAGCAAATATTAAACTCCAATGTTAACATTCATGAAAAAGAATCCTATAATCAAAATGCTATACAAAAATTAGTAGATTAAAAGTTTTAATTAAAATCAACCCAGGAAGATACAGCTTCTAACAACAGATACTTAACCCATGGTGAAAAGAAGAAGCTAATTTTTAGACATATACTCAAGGAAAGCTTACCAGTGAGGAGTAAGAAAACGGGTATAGCTCTATATAATATATTAAAAGATCAGATTACATGGGATGATCTCGGTCAAATCATTATTGACGGAGAAACAATACTTGGATCGAATATTGTTGACTTGATATCTGATCTCTCACGTGAATGGAAGAAGGCTCCAGTGATAGGATGGAACAGGATCAAACAAGAACTTCAGACTATTAATTTTCCAAGAAGTTTAATCATGAATAAACAAAGATTAGCGGATCTGGATAATATTCCAACGACGCCTAGACCTGATGCAAGTCCTGCGGTACTTCTTTTGGCATCGGAATACGATCAAAGTTGATAAATAGAGGTACATTGCGATCAAGAACATTTCGCACAATAAAAAAAAATCCATACAAAGTATCAAAATGGATTAGCTCCTGATTATTATTAGATTTTTATATGATATGTATTATTTGGTAATTTTAAAATTATGTATATATTCTAAGTTATCTTTCTGTAGACATATGTTATGTTTTTAGACTTGTAATTTAAAATAGTTAATATTATTTTGTAATTAAAAATAAAATAATTCATATATACATCTGATTTTTTTTTTTATATATAACCTTTCAGTATAAATGAATAAAATTTTTATTGTTAATGTCATTGTGAATCATGGAGGCTAAGGACGCGGTCGATAAATTATTTTGATGTGAAACAGCCATACAGTTACGGGGGTTTTTCAAGGTTTGGCTTCAAAGTTTCCTCAAATTAGTAAAAAAGAGTTGAAAAAATATTTAGAAAGGTGAGGATGCTTTTACCCTTCATTAAACCTATACGAAAAAATTTTCCTACACGGAAAACCATATCTTCCACATTTAGATAGCGTATGGCAACTAGATTTGACCGATATGACAAAATATAAATCTTACAATGAGGGGTATCGGTATATTCTTTTTGGCGATAGATGTATATTCGAGATACTTATGGTTAAGGGTTTTAAAAGCATAAAAATCAAAGCTGTTGCTACAGCATTCAGAGAAATTATAAATAAGGATTGGTAGATATCGCCAAAATGATATGGAAGCATAAGGGTACAGAATTTATTAGGAGGTAAGAGTTTCAAGAAATATTACTGAGTATGATATTAGGGTATTACAACACATTTTCAGTTAATAAGGCTGCAATAGGTGAAAGAGTACAAAGAACTATAAAAGAAAGAAATGCATAGGTATTTCACGAAGATGAATACATTTAAATATATAGATACACTACAGGACTTGGCTACTCTTATAATCGCTCATCATAGAACACTTTAAGAATACCCCTATAGAGATGGTAAAGACAAAACATTTGTAACCTATCCAGCCCAAAGGGAAAAAATAAAAGATAAAACACAGGTACTTAAAAGTAGGAGACTGTGTGAAAGAGTATCCAGAACTGATGAAAATTTTCAGAAAAAGGTATGAAGCTGGATGGTCGAGAGAAGTTTTTAAAGTAAATACTCAAAGAATTCCCTAGAGACAGGTTAATTATACTATCTAGAGGATTTAGACGGAGAAAAATAAAAGGAGGTTTCTATAAACAAGAAATACAAGAAATACAATTTGATCATAAGAATCATGAAGTATAAAATAGAAAAACTAGTAGATCTAATAGGGAAAGGTAAAAATAGAGCAGTCCTCTTGTCAAATGGGTAGGATACCCTGCAAAGTTTAACAGTTATATAAATGCTGGCGATATTAAGAAACACTGATCAGTTTACGTTGGGAACATGGAGAGTGAAGATCATTTCTATTTAACGCTGCCCTCATCGGCTTCTATGGATCTACATCCGGAAAATAAAATATCAGACTATACAACTCAATTATTGAATCCTATAACTTTTGATCGAGAAATGTATGAAGCTGGATTAAGTGAAATAATTCTCGATGTCGGTATAGAGAATATGCCTGTTTCATATTTGGCATTTACGATACTTAGAAATGTTGATAATGTTAAAAATGTATTAAAAATTAAACCTAATATTGCAACCATCAAACGAGGCACCAATGAATATTTCGTTGAAAATTATGTAATAAACCATGGTCTCTATAAATCAGTTACCGAGGTGTTCATAGACTTAAACAAAAAATTTGAAGAAAGTCAAATATGTAAAGATTTAGTGTTTCTTGTTAATAAATCCGTTAACGAAGATAACGTGTTAATCACATTAAAATCTCATGAGCATGTGAACACGTGAAAGATATAAGTTTAATTTATTTTTCCGCGCCTCCTTTTGCTAGGTTTCGGTAATTGTTTGTTACTACTCACATATATACAAAATATCGGGAAATAATATCAAGCCATCTCTAAAGGATCTAATGCGTTATATACCAACGATGGAAGAGTATGTCACAAAAAATGACACCAAGACTTCATTACATTTTGTATGCTTACCTACTAAGATGTTTCAAGATCCTGGTATGGCCTATGTTTATACAGATATTATAGATCATCAGTACGTGGGGAATACTAAAGCCTCTTTGTTAAGAGTAGTTCATTTTCCTAAAGGTAAAAGCGTTATAAGTTTTCCTAATGTTCACTACTTACCCATGAGTAAGACCCAACTGAGTTCGATTCGTATTTATATAAGAGATGTAGAAGGTAAGCCATACCCATTCACGACCGGAACAGCAGTGTGTAAAGTACATATAAGAAGGAAGCTCCGATAAATAATAATAATAATGGAAAGAGAACGAGTCTTCAGGGGATCAAGAATGCAGAGGGGGTATGGTTTAGGTGGATTTTTTGCTTCGTTGTTCAGACGAGCCATCCCTTTGTTTAAATCAGGAGGTAAATATCTTGCTAAAAAAGCAGCTAGGACGGGTATAGATACTTTCCAAGATATTATGGGAGGTGTTGATCCTCGAGCAGCTGTAAAACGACGACTAGCCGATGCTTCTGATGAAATGTTAGATGATGTTAAACGAAAAATACGACGTAAGATGACTGGTCAAGGTGTAGGTCGTCGTAAAAAAACCTATAAAGAGGAATAGGAAAGGACCACTAAAAAAAAAGTGTACTGATGTGTTTACCCTTTAATAACGATGATGAACTGTAATTATTTTACATAAACAGTGACAACCTGTAACTATTTTGTATATAAGAAATGTTTAAACAAATCACTCCTCATTATACGACCAGTGATTGTACTAGCAAGATGCATTTCCTCCATCCCTCCAGTCCAGACTGTTGTAAGAGTGAATTGGATCTCTTCTCTGTGAACCCTACACAGATTAGTGTGAGTGAATCCAACTTTATTAGTAATTAATCCCGTTCAACATCAATCACAAAATACAGATGTACCTCTCCGATTTCAAAATATTTCTCCTGGCACTTCTGATTCAATATCTTGACCCCTTCGAAATGACTGTTTTTATATCTAAGGACTAAGTTAGTAAACGAGATGGGTTCAGGATCTCAACAGGAGCCGAACCATAGTTATCCACCGAAAACAAATTTTTTCCTGTATACGTGTTTTTCAATCAACTTTGAGGTATTTTTAAATGAAACATCTTTAGGAGCATCAGCAGCCAGTTACCCTTATCGAAGTTATATTGAAAATTTACTAAATTATTTTCAAGATGCGAAGGAGTCTCATCTACAATCATGTGGATTACAATTTAAAAGATGTGGAGAATCACAGAACCCATGCTGGTAAAATCTAAAAATAACACCTACGAATATTATGGACGTGTAATGGTGATATATTATCTCAGGAAAGACTTATTCTACTCTGTGGATACGCGTATCAGGTTAACTAGATTCTACACCTGAATTTGCTCTTAATGTTAAAAACGCTCTTTTAGCCAACTACGGCACCAAAGCCTATCTTTAAATTACTGGATGCCTATCTTTATGTACGTAAAGTGAAATTATCTCCCATTAAACATATGGAAATAGAGAAATCTCTTTTGACTGATACAGCGAAATATCCAATCAAGAGAATTGAGACTAAAATTTTTAACTTTACCCAAGGGTTTATACCTAACATAGTCAATGGGAGCTTACCTCAGAAGGTAATAATAGGAATTGTAGAACACGACGCATATTCTGGAAACTATGGAAAGTCCCCTTTTAAATTTACCCATTTCGGACTTAGAGGGGTCAGTTTACATGTGAATGGTCAACCTTACGGTCGTGATTATGAGATGATATATGAAGACTCACATTCCCAATGCTCACGTCCTTTTTACGATTTATTTGCCAATACGGTATCATGCAGCGATAACGGTACGGGTGTTGATCTCAAGAATTATGCTGAAAACAGTAATTTATATGCATATGATCTCACAGCTGATCTTTCAGCTTGTAACGCTTATCATCTCAATATCCTAAGAAAAGGAACTTTAGGATTGAGTCTCAAATTTGGACAAAGTTTGACATCCTCAATCTCAGTTCTGGTGTATCTGGAGCATCTCAAATCATCGAATTGACAGAACACGAATATAATTCTTGAATTATTGATGAATGATGAGAGGAAATATCTAAAACGCTTTCGGGTGCGAAAGAAGATTTTTAGGCGTATTTCGCATGTAATGAACTCTGTTCTGTGAAATTGGATACCGACTCTGGTCTTATCTTCAACACTTCTCCTACGAGATGTTTCAAGCAATGGACATTGGATAGCTGTGTATAAGAATAAAAATAATGTTGTTTATTATTCCTTGACTCTCTGCATTTAGATTTTATGTTTAGTATCATTATATGTAACATCTTTTTTTAAATATAATAAGTTCAATATGTTAAGGACCGTTTATGTTTTCCTGTACAACCTATCAGGTCTAATTTATGTGGTGTATACTGTATTATTTCATTATATGTTTTTTAAATAATTTTCCTTTTAATAAAAATTGTAAATAATTTGATGCTAAAAATTTATATGTCAACGATTATGTAGTTTGCTCTTAATGTTATAAAAGGCTTTAAATTAAAAACTTGTTTTTCTTTTCCCGCCTTTTTTTTTTTTTTTTCAAAAGAACTTATTTATACCAAGAAAAATATTACTTTAAAAATAGATAGAATTTTTAGAGATATTTGAAAGTTTTAAAAATAAAATAAAAAATTAAGTTGAAAACAGAACACGTTTGCATTCTCGTACCGGATCGTACATGCGATACGCTAGGGGGTGTCGCGCACGCACCCCTTCCGTGTCGGATCGCGCCTGCGGGCGCGCTCACGCGTCGGATCGCGCCGGCGGGCGCGCCTGCGGGCGCTCCCCCGCATCGACCGGGAGCCTGATGACGCTAACCATTCTTTTGCTTATGAGGAAGTCTCAAACACCTTAGTTGAGATCTACATATCCTTATAAACATATTTATTTTAACAAAAATATTGTATTTATTAACAAACAAATATTTAAACTTACACGTTGCACCGGAGCCAGCACCGGTGCATCTGTCAACTCATACTCCTCCTTCCTTCTCCATTCTTCTTCCATCTTCCTCCTTATTCATCTTTCCTCATTCTTCCTTTCTTCTTCTTTCCTCCTCCTTCCTCTGTTTTTGCATTCCATGCATTTCTTCTTCTTTTTTTCAAAGGGGGGACCCGCCCTCCGGTGGGGTCCCTGGACACCGAAACCGAATCCAACTCCATCTCCGTCTTCGACTCCGTCTCCTTCAACCTTTCTCTGAGTTTCAATCTTCCTACGATTCATTTTAATTTTTAGAGGGGCAGCGTCCCCGTATGGAGGGGGACGCCGGAGAAACGTAATCTTCGTCTGCCTAGCGAGGTTGCGTCATCAATATAGCTCAAATCCAATTTAGCCCGATACGTTAAGCCTAACAGTGTTTTCAGGACGATTTTGACCTTGCGCTAAGGGGGCAGCACCCCCCTTAAGGGGTGCCTACGATCACATAAACTCGCGTGGATCAGTTTTTCACCTCATAGAAAACATATACCAAGTTTGAAAGCTATACGTTAACTCTAACCCATGTAGATAATATCGGACTTCAGAACCGGATGCGAAGAGAAACACGGTGGAGTCCGAAGTCGGAGTGCGTAAAAAAAACGATCCCTTACAGGGATCGTTTTTCGACTCAGATTCGATTTCCTTCGGAAATCGAATCTTCGACGTAATAAATAATAAATAATAATGTGTATGTGTTGGCACCGCGCGCTCAGTCTGGTGTCTGTCGGTCAAAACAGACTCGTCTGTTTGACTTCGCAGGTTGCTGGTCGCCCGAAACGCTTGTTTAGCCCTAAACTCAGCCATTCAGATCCAAGCAACAAAGGCGTAAGCGCTATATCGGCATCCACCCTCGGGGGTGACCCCTCTATATACATCCTATCGACTTGAAAATTTACTCGGATTCGAGCTTATCCCATATATACATTATATTCCAAGTTTCAAAGCAAATATCTCTTATACTTTTTGAGAAATCGCTGGCATCGCTCA
>JABUQX010029470.1:0-35000 GCA_015478945.1 Trachelipus rathkii | reverse complement strand
AATTAGAAATTTCTTCCCTATTAAATCCCTATCATACGCCCTTGTTTTTGCAAAATCCCATAAAAACATAAATACCAATTTTATTTCTTTCCTCATCCCCTCAAAAATTTTCCAACCCCCCAACATTCATTTGTTTTTCATGTTTAACCAAGATTTTTTGATTCCACAACCATCCTCTACAACTTCCTAAAACGCACCTTGTTTTTCTTCACCAATCAGTCCTTCAAGTCCCCCCAAACTCGACACTCAACGCACTCTTCCGACCAAAATACCAGCATATATCTCCGCTAACAGCAGTCCAATTAAACTATTTCCGCCTTATAATACAACTGTTTTTTACCTTATTCCCCACCCTTAATCCGTTTATATAAAGGATACTATTATTTGCTCTTCCTCTTCCCAATCCCTCCGGAACTAACCCCTCAAATAAAAAACGCTTTGTTAACACAACTTTTCCAATCCATTTAAATCCACCCTCCGGACAGGTTAAAAGATGTGCCCTAAGACCAAATGCCCTTCACTCCTCCGGAAGCCCTTAGAATTGGCCCTTTTTTCCCAGAAAGGAAAAGTGCCGGGTTTTAACTTTTTTTTAGTTTTCCATCGTGGGGTTTTCTTGTGGCTCAAAAACCCTTGCAACGTAATTCCTTTTCCCTAGGGTCCCCCAGGTTCGATTTCCCCCAGCCAAGGTGAGAATATTCTTTAGGGTGTTTTTTTTATCAAATACAAATATTTATAATTACGTTTTTCAATGTGCGCAATTTTTAATTTTCGCCTTTGTAACGATCTTTTGCCCCCGGTTTCCTGAAAAGTTATTTTTTCCCACCGTGCGAGGTACCCTGTTTTGGCCCCCCCGCAAAGGCCCAGAGAGTGTGAACGGGATGCCCCTTGCCCCGGAAGGGTTTAGGATTGTTTCCCCCCTAGACCATGCCCCTCAACTTCCCCTTCTGGAGAGCCCTTAGAATCGGCCTTTCCAGAAGGAAAAAGTGGCCGGGTTTTCCTTTTTAAGTTCATCCGTGGTCCCCCTGGTGTCCCCCAAAACCTTTGCACGTTATATCTACTATGGGTCCCCCCCCCAGGTTTTGATTGTTCCCAGCAGGTGAAATATTCCTAGGGGTGTTTTTTTGTATCAAATCAACATTATATTGCCGTTCACTTGGAAAATTTTATTTCTGGTAATATATTATATCTATATAATATATAAAATATATATAATAATATATATATATTATATATATATATTTATTAATAATATATAATTTATATAAATATATATATAAATATATTATTATATATATATATATATAATATATAATAAACCCTGTCCCCTCCCCCCAGGAAAGGGTTCAAATGGCTTTTCTAAAGAAAACCCCACGGACCCTGTTCAAGTGGGTTAACCCAATCCGGAAAGGTCCCTTGGTTTAACACGGGCCTTAACGGCCTTAAAATCCGCTTTTGGTTTTTTGGCCCAAGACCTATCGCGGGAAGCCGGAAGGGTTTTTTTCCCCATAAGTTTAAGCAAAACAAGCACACTACAAAAATTTAAACCTCAATTAAAACGTCTGAGTGGGACAAAAGGCCCCTTAGAGGTTTTAAATAGAGAAAATATCTCACATTCCCCTCCTCGCCTCCACCCCCAAGTTCTTCGAACCTGGGGCCCCCTTCTCGCTTTTTGCCCCTAAGCGAGTGGGCCCCTCCCTACTCCTGAGAAAATTAAGGACGCCTTTCCAATAATATTATATATATTAATATATATATAATATAATATTATATTATATATAATATAAATTTAATATAATATATAAATAATATATATTAATATATATATTATATATATAATTATATTAAATATAAATTAATATTATATATAAATTATATAATATATAATAAATATTATTTATAATATATATTATATATATGGTTTTTTATATATATATATATAATATAATAATTAAATAATATATAATTAATTATATATAATATATATATTATATTATATTTATATAATATCTATAATAATATAATAAAAATATTAATATATAAATATTATATAATATATATATATAATATATTATATATCCCCCAATTTAAAAATATATAAAGGAGAAAAATGCCTTTTGTAATGCGGCCTTGTTCCCATCTCCTCAGAACCACGATTTTTTTTTTTTGCAATAGGCTGGCCAGTGGGGGGAACCAGCTTTTTGCCTGTCCGTTAAAATGGAAGACAAAGGGCTTTTTTCCTCCACATCATAATCACTCTACTTCCCAATGTATCTACAAGATGCCTTTTTTGGAAAATACTTGCCCCCATATAATATTATATGAGAAATTAATAATAATATAATAATAATAATAATAATAATATAATATAAAATTATAATATATAATATAAATAATAATTAAAATAAATAATAATAATAATAAATAATTAAATAAATTAATAATAATAATAATAATAATAATAATGGCCTTTTTTCCATATTTTTTCTGAATGTTGGGCCAAATTTTAAATAATCTAAATATTTAAAAAACTGGGTAAATATAATATTAATATATTTATTATAATATATAATAAATATAAATATAATATATTAATATAATATATAATATATATATATATATATATTATTATATATATATTATATATATATATAAATATATATTATATATATATTATAATTATATAGATATATATATTATATATATTATATTATATATAAATAAATTATAATTTATCATCCTGAAAAACCCTCATGGGCAGAAGTCCATTTAAAAGCTTTGGGGTATTATAAATAAATTAAATAATAATAAAATAAAAAATAATATAATATATAAATTAATAATAAATAATAATAATAATAATAATAATAATAATACATAATAATAAAAATGAAAACTTCCAATATTCCCAGAGGCGCACACTTTTAAAAAATGAAGTTGGTTTTTACAATTAATAAGGAACTACATGGAGATTGGGAAAAAAAGAAGGATTCCCGGGCGAACTGAAGTTTGAATGGACACATATACAACACACAACCACACACACACACAAACAAACACAACACCACAAACCACACACCAACACACACCACACACACCATAACAATCAACATAATAATTAATAATATATATTTCTATAATTAATATATTATATATAATAATATAAATATATATAAAATATATAATATATATATAATATATTATATATATATAATATAATCAATTTAATAATTAATATATATAAAATTATATATATATATATATATATATATTATTATATATAATCATTATAAATAATTATAATATATATATATTTACATAATATATTATTATATTGAACATTAAATAATATCGGTAGGTTTATATATTTTATATTATAAAAATATTAATATATAAATCCTAAATATTTATAAGAATATCTATAATTTATAAATTAGATAATAAATATAATATATAATATTATATTTTATCTTATAATATATATTTATATATATATAATTTATTATATCACAAGAGGTGGGCACAACTTCCGCTTCTTTAGTTCCCGCCTTTTTAGTCCCGCTCAGTCCCCCGCCTCCCCGTGGCGGACCTACCCAAGAATAAAGGGGGGCGGAACTAGCGGGAAGGTGGCCGGAAGTCGTCCCAGGAAAATTAGCCGGGAAACTTGCCCCAACCGTTGCCGGATCAAAAAAAAGTTTTCCGCTCTTTTGGTTCCCACTTTTTTAAACAAAATGACAAATAATAGTTTTTTTAAACTATAAATTTTCAATTCTTTAATTTTGAATTTTTAATAATTAAGAAAAATATAGATTTTTTCTTTTTTATTCATAAACTATTTATTTTTAGCCACCAAAGAACCTTATTTGTTTTTTTTTTAAAATAATTTAAATTTTCCAAAAAATAAATAATCCAACCCACCTTAATAGGTAACCATATATAATAAATAACTTTTAAATTGATTTTATAGACTGAAAGGCTATTACTTAGTACTATTAAAATAACTTTAAAAATAAATTAATATTGAAACTGAAATTACTAAGGACAATCTAAATCATTTTTATGTTGTAAAAAAACCCCAAATATATATAATCTGTATATTAATTAATATAATATATATATATATATTATATATAATATAAATATTATATATTATATAAATATATATTATATTATATTAATATAATATAATATAATAATTATTAGTATCAAAAGTAAGATATAAAGACCAAATTTTTGTACAAATAAATATAATACTAAAAAATAAAATAAATATATATTAATATTATATATATATATATATAATATATATAATTAATATTTGGGTTTTTTTACACAGACCTGGAACTTTTAAATATAATTAATATATATATATATATATTAATTAATTATATTATATAATAATAATTTTATATAATATATATATTATATATATATTTATATAATAAATATATATATATATATATATACTATATTAATTAATTTATATATATATATTAACGTTTTCCACCCACCACTTGGCCTTAATGCCTAACGGTTATCCAAGCTCCGGTCAAAAAGCTATAATATATATATATTATATATATATTACTTTATATAATAATAATATTACATATCTTTATATATATAAAATATATATATCTATATATATATATAATAATATAATATATATATATTATCTATATATATAGCCCTACGAGCTGAAAAAAATAACGTAGCCAAATTAGCAATCCGAACTCTTGCAGGAGTCCAAAGGCTTTCAATGGAGGTCCTACTAAAGTCCCCCCTGGAACGAAAAAATAAGCCTTTTATGAAGTGGACAGGGTTGGTCCCCAAAAATTATTTTTTCAAGAAAGGGAGGCCCCCCGAATGATTTTAGATTTGAGGGGACCCTTAAATTAAAGCCAAATGGACCCTGCTGGACAAAAGTGGGGAAACTTACAACCAGCCACTCCCCCTTCCCTCACAAGGGGACCATCTTTCCCCTTTCAAAAGCATAGGCCAAGAAATTTGTTTTGAACTTTGTTTCCATAAATAATAATAACACTCTCTCCCTAGTTCCTTGCGGCTTGTAAAAGAGCCGGAATAATTATATTGGTGGGGAAAAATTAATTTTTTTGGAGGGTAAAAAAGAAAGGTCAAACTTAAACTGCTTTTTAAATTTTTTTTTTGGAAGCACCTAATCTTTTTTGAAAAAGGTAATTATGGATCCTCTTTGCCCCCTTTTTGAAGACCGGACATTTGAGGGAATCACAATACCGAAGATTTGATTTAGATTTTGATAAACTTTTATTTTCAACTCGGTTAATTTTCATAATAATTATACACTTTTGGCAGGTTGCAAAGAGTAAATGGGCAACCCGTTTCATTTATAGGAACAACTTTGGACTTCGTTTTACTCTTAAGAGAGTGAAACTCACTGGCAGAAAGAACCCTACTCAAGTAGGAGGTGTACTCATTTTTACATCCGATTAAAGACGAAGGAGAGAGCAGTTCACATTCTCTCACCCGACCAGTTACTAACCTGGGTTTCTCGCTTTGCTGGACGAGTGCTCTTCCACAGAACTACTTGAGAATTTGTCTTATGTTTTACCAGACCTGAGATAACGTGGTTATATATAATATATATATATATATACTAAATAATGGCCCGGCGGTCAAATTCCTTTTTTTTTTTAACCACTTCCTATAGATTGACTCCTTATCGGGAAAAATTCATTGTAGCTTCCAGTGTAAGTATTGTATTATTTGCAAAAGTTTTTACATAGGGCACTAAAAGTTTACCCCGTGTGAACCTATGGGAAATTTCATATGGCCTGTAACAAAAATTCTAAAATCATCTGTAGGTTTTTTCATGGGAATCTATAGGGTTTGATCTCATAGTGCCCTATGAGTTTGATCTTATAGTGTCCTATGGGTTTGATGTTTTAGTGCCCTATGGGTTTGATCATATAGTGTCCTATGGGTTTGATCTTTTAGTGCCTTATGGGTTTGATCTTATAGTGCCCTATGATTTCTTATCGATTTTATCATAGAACCTTGGATAAATTTTCACAATGAAAACCTTTCATTACGTTTTAAATGTAGAACAATCAAAAGTTTATAAATAATGCCGTAATTATTTGATAGGATTGCCAGAAGCATTGGTGTGGTGCGGTTGTAAAAGCATATGCGGTGCGGTGCGGTGCACAAAAAAATGACTGTTGATCCGTTGCTAGGCCAACCCTAATATTGACATTCATGTAAGATCAGTATTGCATATAATAAAATTAACGATTATATTTTCATTCAAGTGTTGACAATATTCTGCCAAAAATAAATTATGGTCAATTTAATGTTAATTCTTCCACAAAGTTTGGAAATTAATTTCCAAATAATTTAAAAAGGTTCTTATATTATGAATAAAATGTTCATATAAGATGAAGTATGTAATTACTACGTTCATTGAAGGTTATTTTTCTAGCAAATGGATTAAATAAAATTGTTCAGAATATGATTACAACGGAATTATTAGGAAACCCATTATTATCATTATTATTTTTGGCAGTTTGATGAAATTTGTATGCATTGTATAATATATTGATTTGTGTATATTATGCAAAATTAAATGATGGAGCATAAGGGGAGAGGAAATTCTACCAGTAGTTCAACTGACATGGATTTGTCGAGTTTCTTCGTAAGCATAGTTTTATTTTATTGGAGAATTTTGGGAAAAACTCCATGGCACATCTTTGATGAAAATGAAAAAACAATAAAATTGAAAATCTCAAAATTTTGGCTAGGTTGGTTTCTTGGGTATTCGATCTTCTTTCTGTGCTTAATGTTAAAATGCATTTACAACTTCGTCTCACAATACCGAAGATTTGATTTAGATTTTGATCAACTTTTATTTTCAACTCGGTCAATTTTCATAATAATTATACACTTTTGGCAGGTTACAAAGAGCAAATGGGCAACCCGTTTCATTTCTAGGAACAACTTTGGACTTCGTTTTACTCTTAAGAGCTTGAACAGGAAATACTTCAAGTTCGGAATGTTCATACTCTTGGCGTATTTGGGATTATTTATCTGTCAAATATGTTTTGCTATTAGATTTAATATATTTTATCAATATATAATCACCTATATTGTAATAGTTCTAGAAGACATTTCAGGCTATTTAACTACCTTAGTTATTAGCCTTATAAACTGTTTTATTGTCAACTGTTTGAAAAAGGAAGTTTTTAAGTATCTACAATCCCAGGAACCAAAAACCTTTTCAAGTAGTCAGAATATTAAGCAAAATGTCAACATACGGGAAAAGAAATGTATAGAACCAGATGAACAGATACAAACGTTCCAGATACTAGTGAAGAAACTTAAAAAGATCGCTAAGCTTAAGGAACAATTTGAACGTCATGCTAACTTGGGATTTTGTTGCATAATTCTTTATTTTTCGGTCGGCGGGTTTTATGCAACTTATGTATTGGTAAGAGAAAACTTGAAGCCACATCTCTCAATTATGCAGATTGTATTATCCTATCATGCAATATACTTGATGTATTCGTCCGGAGATTTCGTCCAAAACCAGGTAAGTTATACCATTCATATGTTTCATTTGATTAAAACACAATATTACTTGTTGATGCCTCGAAACCACTAAGTTCAAAACTTTTGAAAAAAAAAGTTATATATCCTGTTCCAAATTAAATATTAGAAGTGGGTATTATTAAATGCCAATATGAGAAGGATGGATTAAAACGAAAGGCTTCTGACATGTTTGATGTTTGATGTTTGAAGAGCTGAGATATTATTAGAAATGTAAAGATAAAGGAAATGTGTTGTTAGAAATCTGTTTGAAAATGCAGAATATGGGGTGGAGTGACATCGGTATGTGCTTCGATTAGATGATTGCATTACAAAGTTTTATGTTGCGAGAAGATGGGTATAGAGTCAGAAAGGGCAAATCCAACGATCGTAGGTTGACTTGAAGAAGAAGTTGGGGAAACTTTCATAGCAAACTTTACATTGAAAATGCAGAAGTTTGGAATAAACTGAGTAATTATTAACACGAGATAGGGGTCCAACTTGAGCAGTCTAAGATCATTTAAACAAACAAAACGAAACAGACATGATCCACCCTGATTTATGTGGGAGAAGGAATATACTATATATATATATATATATATAATATATATATTATATATTATATATATAATATATATATATATTATATTATATATTATAATAATATTATATATATATATAATATATATATATATATATATACTATATATTATATATATATATATATATAGAGCTGGGCGCGCCTATAATTTTTGAGTGCGCCTGCGCCTATGCGCTATGCCGCCGGACTAGTGCGCCTAGCGCCTTTGCGCTAGCGTCTATGCGCCTAATGCGCCTTTGCGCCTGCGTACTTTTCTGCCGGTCGGTGCCTGTCTCGTTAAATTTATTTTGCAAAGTAAACCCTTTCAGTGTGCGATAATAACAGCATCGCTCCTTTTTATATTAGGGGAAGAACATTACTTTCATCTTTGATTTGGAATACATTTTTATATTTTTTAATTGTCCTACACACTTACTGTACCGTAACACCGCTAATCCGTTTCTACAGTGGGTCCCTACTTTCCCCTGGGGGGAACTACACTCCGGATAGTTCTTAGGTACGGTCCATGTTTATTATTCCGACCGGAAGGTCGAGCAGAAGGGGTAGCAATGTAATTGGATCAATAAGCTTTATTTTTCTACAGAACCGCGATATTGTTGCCATATATTTTAATTATTGTTGTTCATGGCTCAATGAATTTAGTTTTTTTAATATATAATATTCGTTATTTTCTATAATATCTTAAATTTATACATAAGGTCCAGCTATATATATATTATTACGCACAGTATAGTAGGTATTTAAACCGTATATTCTTATGGAGAGGCCACATAATATACTTTACCGAGGTAAACTAGTCAATCATATATAAGATACCGTATAGTACTAACGTTCGCAGAGGCACATATTAGTGGGTGCAAATATAGGTATACTGTAATAGACCTGACTTAATGACTAGCAAAGGCGTACTAGGCGTATATACTATAAGGTTTAGGTGAGAATAATGGGCTATAGGCTGATGGGCGCCTAATATAACACTGGTTTTATAGAAGGATGACGCAAGTTATGCCCATAGGTTTCTTCTAAGATTCAATTAACTATTTTAAGGGTAAATAAAAATGCTTTATGTTCTTGATTCAAGGCTATAGGGCGGAGATGAGTTTGTGCGCCTATGCTTTAGTCTCGTCTTTTTTTAATAAATTACTGGTTGCGTTCCTTCGTATAATTGATTAGTCACGCATAGGCGTCAAGGCGCTTTAATAAGGCGATTAATCGGTTGGCGCTAACTGCCCAGCTCTGATATTTAATTTAATACATCATATTTATATTTATAATATTCTATCATTATTATAATATATTATATTATATATCTATATTATTATTATAGATATTATTATATTATTACAATATTGTTACTTTATTACCACACTAAGTGTATTTTTTGTATTATTATAGTATTATAATTATGTTTGTTCAAGCTAAGTCTACAACCGTATATGCACTTCTTGATCTACATAGTAAAAATTTTTATTTTAACTTTTATTAATAAACTAAATAATAATAATAAAAATACTATACATGAGAATATCATAGGGAAATTATATTTTGAAGATTTTAATAAATTACATAAAAATTTAAATTAGCATAATTCACTCGTTTTTTCTACTTTTTTGTATGCGGAGTGAATTCTCCATATTATAGTTATCATTTCTTCATAGTCACTTTATCAGCGGATGTTGGAATCTGTCGTTCGAGCTTTTTTCTCTCAACGTTCTTTATGAGTTTTCTGGGCCATTCACTCTTGAGTATTGCTAGTGTTTTGTGTCTAGGACAGAATTGCTCAAAAATCTTAGAAGTTTTTTTTCAACTTTGTGCTATATAAAAATAAATGTACATAGAATAAAATCTAGAGCAACAAAATAGGGGGCCCCATCGAGGCGCGTACGAGGAGTTCAGAGGGGGGGACGATCTCTGCCCCATACCCACTGATAGGCGGTAGTGGGCGGAAGAGTAACTCCCGCGTTCACAGAACGCAAAATTATCCAAAGAGCGGGTATACGGATGATCTCTCCTTTGTGTTAGGGGGTCAATTATAGTTCTCAACTTCTGCTATCAGTCCCGGAAATGCCGAGAAGTCCCTCGACTGCCCTCATTTTGACGGACTATCAACCACTATTGGGTTAAATCATGTTAAGCAGTATAAAGAAGCAAATTTTATCAAAATCAAGATTAAACTCGATCGGAGGTTTGCTCTTAATTACCGTCAACATATTGGCTTTTGATGTCTCATATTCTAAAAATATTTTTTTTTTGAGTAATCTAAGTGTCTAACTTTATTTAGAATTTTTCTTATTTTTTATGAGTCAAATCAAAGGATCTCTGTGCACATCTATCTTGGTTTTGGCTATACGTAGTACGTTGCGAAGGCAAGACTCATAAAACTCACGAGTTTCTTCATATATATACTTGTTGTTATTATTATTACTTTATGCAATAATTACTGCTATTATCAATATTCCTATATGGTTTATGACGCCTACTATGGATACTATCATGTATATAGTACCTCTCTGACCCAATATTACTTACCCCTTATGACTGATAACGGAATGTTGGTTTATAGTTTCTCTTACTCATATCTATCTTGCCTATCTCCTTATATAGTCGCGAAATAATAGTATATTTATGCTACTAAAATCCTCAACAGATAGTTATATAGCATCTGACGTTTATTTCATCATATAATATTAGTTCATTATAATCATTAGCGTATCATATTTTTTTTCATAAAAGAGTGAAAATTTCAATATTTCTCTTGGTTGGCAAACTGGTAATTTTGGGGCAACCGAGTATTAGTACATTGTAAAATGGGGGTGCCTTCTAGTCCTACTTGCATCAACATTCTTCTTTTGAAACTTCGGTATTCGTATGGCACTTCAAATGATTTCATAAGTGGCTTTAATGGGGTGGAATACTGGACGTTATTAAGCTAACTTAAAGGAAGGGGTTCTTAAGGTTTTCTTCCTCAGCTGGGCTATTGGAGTGACTTTCTCAACTAGCTGTAATTTTTTTATGTTTACGAATTACTGTTTGACCATTAATTAGTTATTATATTATAAATAGGCTAATAACTATTGAAAATTTGTTATATCTAGCTACTTGTATATTTTTTTTCTGATATAATATATATATACGTATGAATATCTTTGATTCAATTTTATTATATGTTTAAATCTTATTTTGTACAGTAATATAATTAATTATAATATTTTACGACTACATAGAGTATTGACATTATCGAATAATGATAGATTATATATGTATTCCATATAATTTTATTATATTGATAAAATAGAAGTCATAAAAGTATGTATTTTATTATCTTTATGACTGAGGAGGGTTATGTGACAATGGGCTGCATTATTAAATTGTATGATTTATCTGATACGCCTGTCATAGAGATGTCATTTGTTATTTTGATAGGCATTTCTTTGAATTGGGAATTCAAGACTAGGGATTTTAGAAATTTGATTCGACTGCGAATTGAATTAATATATACACTTTTTTGCGTCACTCTAATTATTTCCAAGAACTCACATCTCACTAGTTCAGCGTTACTATGGGACGAGAACCGTGTACCAAGACGAGGTGAAGGAATTTTGGAGGCATTATCTTTATAACAAGCAGAATAACTTCGGATAGGAATGAACTGAGTTCCTCTTAGCTAACACGATAGTTTTGCGACTGATCCCATATAACACCAATTGAAGATCTTGGAATCATCTGTGTTCTGATCGTAGCTCCATCCTGATCCTCGGTATATAGATATATTTTGATTTTGGATTTTTTAATTTCATTTCATTATAGTTATGTAATTTTGAATAAAATAATTTGTAAATGGCTCTGATGTTCAGATTGATTGTAGTCTGGTGCATTGATGTGTGAAAAATGATGCTATCAGGAAAGGATAATTGTTGTATTCGTTTATTTGCGTATTGCACGATGTCAATATGTTTGTCGGAGGGCAACTATAATCGTTGATTTATACATTTGCAAATCTCCATACTCTGTGTGATACAATTCCTCATTGTTACATTTCCTTTACAGAGTGAGAGAGTAGATATGAGAGGATGAGTTGGAGGATGAGATGAGAGAGAGAGAGAGAGACACCGTGAGAGAGAGTGAGATGAGAGAGTTTTTAAATGTTACAATCTGCAGTGAATAAACTAGAGTTCAGTTCACAGATGAAGCAAGAAGTATATGGTACAGATTACTACTATCTAATTTTAGCGATGGTTCTTTCTCTGACAGAGTTTGAGGGTGCTTAGTCAATCAACTGTGTCGACAATATTCGCCAGTTATGTTAGATTCCACGCTAGTGGCTCAGATCAATATCCAGATGTATTCTAACGTTACGAATTAGTTATATCGTTAAGCTACGCATTTTATCTCTACATTGTTGATCATCGTTTGATTTTGGGATTTCGTCATAGTATCTCTATTCTTATTTCACTTCAAATATCTATTCTTAGAATGAGAGCCTTGATACCGATAAGTGACTCCATTCTCTTCAGGTATATTACATATCCTGTAAGAATTTCTGATAATTCTAATCCTTAATTCTTTTTGCATCCTTTTGGAAGTGTTTATTATAATAATTATAATTTTTGGTAGCACATTATAATATTCTTCTCTTGAGCTATTCAAAATCATTCGTGGCAGAGCACTGTGTGAGGCAAGTAATTGGGAGCTTCTGATATTTTCAAAAAAAAAAAATCTTATTAATTATATATATATAATATATATATATATATTATATATTATATATAATATATATATTTACTATTATTATTATATATATATATATATAGTATATATTATATATTTTAATATATATTATATATATATAGTATGAGAGCAGAGAGAAGAGAGAGAGAGAGAGAGAGAGAGAGAGAGAGGAGAGAGAGAGAGAGAGTTCCGTTTCGTCCTTGACCTTGTTAATAATAATAATATAATCAATTCATAGATCAATTTTGATATGATAATATTCATTATCAATATTAGTAATAGAAACTATATAATTACTATTTAATCAATCAGATTGTCTATCGCTGTTCTGTTTGTATTCTGTCCGAATCATCATTTTATTTATTGGATATAATTTTTAACAAAAGTTAATAACGTTTTAAATATTTATTTCGTTGTGAAGTATTTCACTATTTTTGCACGAGTTTTTGTTTATATAAAATAAATATTTTAATTTATATTGCTTGAAAAAGTTATTTACTTTTTTATTGATATATTGATGAAAAGCATTTTCTGAATTAGAAATGCTGCTTCACCTAAAGCAAGGGATTCGGTTTTTAATTTTCAACCCGACCGTAATGGATTTCTTAGTTTGTGTGAGAGTTGTTGTTATATTTTATTACCGAATTTTGGGCAAATCCCCGTGGTATATTGTTGACCGAAATGTTAAAAAGCCGAAATTAAGGTTATCCAAATTTTGGCTGGGTTGGTCCATTACTTATACAATTTTCTTCTTGTTTATATTGGTGGATTGGTTATATGACTGTGTTTCAAGGTACAAGAGGTTCGATTCTGATTTTGAGAAATTGTTGATCGTTTTTAGATTAATTTTCGTAATAGTTATGCACTTTTGGCAATTCAACAAAAGTAGTTGGGCTATTAAATTTTTGCACATGAATAGGCCTGCTTTTCGTTTCGAACTCCAGAACATGGATAGGAGATATTATAAATACGGAATGTTTGTACTGTTTGGATCATTTATCACTCCTCTTTTAAACAGCATGAGAATGGAAAGATTTCCCGGATTTGTGATCGCTTATGCTATAATAATTGTAGAACAAATATCGTTGTACTTAATAGCCTTAGCTGTAAGTGCTACGAATAATCTTATTATCAATAAGCTTAAAGATGAAGTTTTCAAGTTTTTGAAAACTGTAGCCTCGAAACCTAACTCTAGTTGCCTTCCTAAAGAAAATGTGATAAGTAACGTTGATGAGGGTCTGCGTAAATCTTCAAGTTCCATAGAAAGGCCAGTCAATGAAAACACCGATTTCGCGAAATTGTTGAAAAAGATTAAAAAGGTTGCCGGTATTAAAGAAGAATTTGGAAATCAAGCCGACTACGGATTTTTTTCCGCAATTTTTTATTTTTCATGCTGTGTATTTTACTTCACTTACTACGTGTTATCAATAAATTTCACCATCTCCTTACTTATACAAATTATTATTTCTGGACAGTCAACATTTTTGATCTATTCTTCTGGGGATTTTGTTCAAATGCAAGTAAGTCCAAATATATCCTTTATTCCACTTATTTATGTAAATAGATTAAAAATAAAAAACATTGTTTGTCACACTTTGTGGTCTCTAGGTCCTTATTGATTATATGGATTCGTTATATTTGTTTTTCATATATTGTTGTTATATGATACTAACAATAAAATTGAGTGGTCATGAAGAAGATAAAAAAAAAAATAATTAAATAAAAAAATGTAATTATTTAATAAAATCGTATTTTTAAATCAACGTTAATTGGCATTTTCCCGGTGAGAAGTGACGAGCCGTGAATTTTTTATATTATGAAAATGCAAAAATCTATTTAAAATTACTACTAGAAAATACAAGAGAAAAATGTTGCGACAAAGTGATATTATCTTTAGGTTTAGGTATATATAAGTAGTTTCTGCGATCCGTCGATGCCATATAGGTTAGGTATATACGTTTTGCGCATCGTCCGATCCATATATTATATATTAATATATTAATATTAATATTATATATATATATAATATATATATATATATATATATATATAGTATATTATATATATATATATATATATAATATATATATATAATATTATATATATAATATTTTGTTTTAGGACCCTCCTAGTTCAGTTTATAATAAGTTTTGTTGGGTACACACAGAATCAATTTATGAAATAAAAATCAATTAAGAAGACGAATTTCTTAAAAAGAAAATAGACAATTTACCTCCCTTTAATTCTTTCACGTTTTAACACTAAGATACGTTTTCTTTTTCATGCAAAATGTACGTTCTTGCTTACTTTATTATTTTAATATTTTTAATATTTTAAAATTTCGTATCTTTCTTATCACCATTTTAATTTATTGTTAGTATCAAATCCTAACAATATATGAAAAAAAAATTACATAAAACACAAAAGTCACGGATCCATATAACTCATAAGGTCCAATTGTACGTCATGGTCTTGCGAGATATTAGGTTTCGGGTTGGGGAGATCAAAACTTTAAAGAAAAGTTAGAACAGTCTAGTTAAATTATATAAAAAAAATACTACAATAATTTAAGATTTTGGGGGTCATAAATCCCCTTTCGCCCTTGATACAGGTTTTGTATATTTTCATTCTCTTTAATAAAAAAATATCTTCCTTCCACAAAATAGCCATTGTTTATACCACTTATGATTTGACACCAATCTTTTTCTTTAGATAGAGACTGACATTAACTTTAGAGAGCTACCCCCGATACTAACTTTAGAGAGTTTCCCCAGACATTAACATTAGAGAGTTTCCTCCGACATTAACTTTAGAGAGTTCTCCCGACATTAACTTTAGAGAGTTACCCCGACATTAACTTTATAGAGTTCCCCGACATTAACTTTAGAGAGTTCCCCCGACATTAACTTTAGAGAGTTCCCCCCGACATTAACTTTAGAGAGTCCCCCAACGTTAACTTTAGAGAGTTCCCCCGACATTAACTTTAGAGAGTTCCCGACATTAACTTTAGAGAGTTCCCCGACATTAACTTTAGAGAGTTCCCCCGACATTAACTTTAGAGAGTCCACCCGACATTAACTTAAGAGAGTTCTCTTCACAGTCGATGTAGAAAAAATAAAGTTCTCTACCTCTTCACTCGTTCGTCGCTAAAAGTTCGTACCTCATAGGCATGCCCTTTATCTATGAGTATGAGTAGAACTCCTCTAGAAAGTTTCTCTTTGGAAATCGTACTCAGGATATTCGACTCATGAGTTCAACTCGTTAACTTATAAGATACTCAAATGTTTCCATATTGAAACTCCTCATAATTAGAAAGAGTTTATCTCTTTGAGAAATGAATCTCAGGATATTCGACTCATGAGTTCAACTCGTTAACCTATAAACTACTCAAATGTTTCCATCAAAATAATCTGTTTAACTTATAAGATACTCAAATGTTTCCATCTTTGCAATCATGAAGGTCTTTTAGCTCACGAAATAAACGTTGTCATATCTCTTCTTATCCAGGAAATCAAATCTTTCAATTTAAATTTTGTTTTAGCGAATACCTTGTTTCCAGCTGTGTCATTGAGTTGTTAGTCCAAGACGATAGTGTCTTTGCAGACATTTGTTATTAGAAGTTTTATTCATACTGATCATGCGGATGTAACTGCTACAAAAATCTAGCATAATTTAGTGAGGATATTCGACTGCTTATTATCGCTGATAAAGAAGGAATGCATTGTTATTTTACCTCCACATTTTTTTAAAGAAATTATTGTTTTTACTTCATTGCTCAATCAGGATCAATTTATTTTTTTATAAACAATAAATATAGTAAAGTATTAAGTAGTCGGTTTAATACTTAGTACAGGTAAGCATTGCTTTACACGTAACAATATAGGAATATATTAAGGCAGAGCCTCTTAACCGCTAAAGCAAACTAGGCCAATGCCTAGGGCGGCAGAATACGAGGGCGGCCCTAGGTGGCTAGAAATAGGTTTGAAAATTACCAAAAAATATAAATCAAAATCTAAATAAATAACTATTATATTATTAATATATATATATATATATTAATATATATATTATATATATATTTAATATATATATATATATATATATATATATATTATTATACTATATTATATATTATATATATATAGTATATATATATATTAATATATTATATTAGTCATATATATACTTATATATAACTTACTTCTGGCCCCTGCCGTGCAGGCCCTCTAAATTGGAGGTGTACCACATACTTAGTTTCATAGGAAATAGGTACCGTCCACGGCGCTGTTGGGCGGTTTCACAGGTCGTAAGGAGGGAAGATAATAGAGAAGTTGGCGCCGTGAGGGGCGTCGCAGAGCGGAGCACCCAGAGGAGGTTGCTCCATTGTGTTCCAGGGAAATTAGATGACTCATCTGGTGCAGGTGGGGGAGGTGACATTATCCAGTTTGAATCTATATTTATATATGCATGAGTTTTGGGTGGTGACCTGACCTGCTTCGGGCGAGGTCAATTTGGCCTCTTCTGGGAAGTGTTTCTTCTATAGATAAATATGCCTACTCTATTAGTTTATATATAAAATTATTATTGTGGCGATTTGTGTAGGTACGTGTTATGAGTTATTTTGTGTGTGGATAATGGTAAAGCATGACTAATTGGGAGGGGGGGGGGATAATTGTAAAGTGTAAATTGTAGAGAATTTAGCTGGTGAAGGAGGGTGGGGATTTATTAATACTGTGTCGGGGGGAATAAGGATTAGAGACAGATTTGGTGACTATTGGGTGGCGTTATTGGATATTGTAGAGTTTTCTGGTAGAGATTGAGTCCCCTACACGATCTCATCGGCAGGTGAAATGGAGTAAAATAGAAGCGAATGTTAATCTTGTCTAATAGTAAATGTTGAAATGAGAGGGGTAGTTTTTATGATGGCATCCTGTGAATAATTTAAGGGCGGTGTTTTTATGTGTATAAATTTGTATTTTTTTTATGAAAATTGTTTTTTGACAGTGTGGGGAACCATGCGGGGAAGCGTAGTTTATATTTGTTATTCTAAGGAGTTGTTTGTAGGTAGTGGTAAGTGGTGTGTTTCGCTGTCCACTAAGCGATATATACTATGTGTTGGGTTTAGGGTTCGAGTGATATGTGCTTTAGAATTTATTTCCGTTGGGTACTGATTGAATGTTGATTTGGTGCGACTGTGTGAAGGGGAAGACTGTAATCTAGTTAGTGTGTCATAGGTAAGTCCTAATATTTGTTGGGTTTTGTTTGGGGGGATTAAAGAGGATTGTAATGTTTATAAAAATATGAAAAATATTGTTGAAGGTAAATTGAGGATTGGTGGCGGTCGGTAATTAGGAGGGTAATGGAGGATTTGAGGGGAGGGCGGTCATTCTGTTGGACTAGTAAACCATGTTTTTATCTAATTGTGTAAAGCTATTCCTGGGTGTGCAGTAAGTGGGCTTGTATTTACAACGTCTGCGATGTTGGGAAATGAGGCTAATATCGTCTGCGTATGTTAGGATTAGTTTGGTGGAATTAGGGTGGGTAGGGGTGGGTCAAGATCTGCTTTGAAAAGATTGAAAAGAATGGGGAGAGAATGGCGCACTGTGGTGAGACTATAGTAACCGCTTTTGTAATTTAATGAGTGGGGCGAGTTATGAGTTTTTGTGGAGACTTCTGGGCAAATAACGGTTATAGTGAGACAATTTAGAAAGTGCATGTTTTTTCATCATTGTATTTTCACGAGGAGGGATATTTGCACTGGATTTTGAATAAAAAGAATGAAATGGTGGGTGACGTATCATTAAGGCTTTAATTGATGTCCATTGCCTGTGAGATCGACTATGAGATAGGGATTTAGGTGTGAAAGCCATTGCCATTAGATTAGTGTTGGGTAAAGGGGAGGTACTAGAGGCTGTAGTTGTTAGGAGTGGTTAGCTTTTAAAGCTGGTTGTTGAATTTGGGAGGGTGATGTAGAGGTAGGAATAGATTTTGTTTAATTATTAGTTTCTCCAGCAGTTTACTGCATGGAGAGGAGAGAAATTGGGCAGGTAGGGAGGAGGGGAATTGGGGTATATTTTTTAAGGTTAAGTTTTGGGAGTAGTGAATGCTTGTTTCCAGATTGAGGTATAATAATTGAGTTGCGCAAAGGATTTATGTTTGAGATTCTGTGATACGGAGTGAGTTAGGCCTTTTTTCACTCGGGATTTTTTGTAGATGTAAAGATTGGTAAGATTATGGAGTCTGGTCCTGTAGCAGGCTGGGGAATTTTTAAGGGTTTTTAATAGTTTCTGATATCTTCAGTTGTAAAAGGGGATAGGGTGGGGGGTTGTGGTCTGGGGGAAGTTTTCTGAGAGTTGTTTTTTTATTTACCTGTTATTGGGGTGGGTTGGCTTGCGAGAGATATTGGCAATAATGTTTTTGTACTAGGCGGCGGTCTGATTGTTGTTTACTATTGGAGATGGAGAGGCGAGTTATCAGGATACAGGAGAGGGTGGCTATTCGTGGGGGCGGGGGTTTGTTTCAAGAATTATTTAGTTTTACTTAATGACTTGCTTCAGGTGTTTTCTTATTATCAATGCGTGAAATGTTGGATTGTAGGTATTCTGAAGAACTTATTTAGTGGTTGTTATGGTTTTTTTCTTAATGGCAAGGTATATTTTAGAAGTGTTTGTTTTGTGATTGAGTGATGATAAGTGGGGAATATGGTCCATGTTTTCGAAGGGAGTTTCTTTGTTTAATGATAGTTGGCTGAGATTTCAGGTAGGAGAGTTTGCGGGTTTATCAGCGGAATTATTCTGTGTGGCCCTTTGGGTATAGTTAATACAGTTAGCTGATTTTAGTAATTAATAGTTTATTTAATTGGATTATGGAGGTGTGTAGGGATGTTGTGTCATGGATTTGTATTGGGTTAATATATATGTGTTTCGATATAGTCAGTGAATGCTGGCCAGTTAGACTTTTTTGTAGTTTGTGATATATGTGGTAATCTTTTTTTTTTTTTTATTTGGGGGGCGGGGTTTATCGATGGGAAAGGGGTTAGAGTTAAAAGGATGGGGAGGTGGTTGAGTGAGAGGTATTTAAAGGGTTTTTCCAATTCGTTAAGGATATGGTTACCTCGGGGGTCGGAAGGGTAGTCCTTTATACCGGCGGTGTGGTGAAGCGTTGAAATCGCCTCCGAGAATAAGATTAGGAAATGTAGATAATATTGATAGGGGGGGTGTGAGGTTGTTTGAGGGGGATTTGGGGTGGTGGGAGTGACGAATATAGAACGGTTTAGAAGATGTTATAGTAAGTATTCTGTTTTCAGGAGGATGTAACAGGATTGTATATTATTAAATAATATATATATATATTATAAATATATCTATAATAATATATATTTATATAATATATAATATATATCATATTAATATTATATATAGGTATTATATATATTATATATATAATATATATGATATATATATAATATAATATATATTAATATATATATATAGTATATATATGCTTTAGGTGAATTTTTTTTGCCTAGGGCGGAATGAAATGGTTAGAGAGGGCTCTGAATACATTCCGATCGAACTTCCTTAAAAATATTCTGATGTCATAGGGTAAAATTTTACAAGAAGGACATCAAAAACGCATTCAAAGCTATATTCTACTTAATCAACTTGGTTATTATTAAGGTAATAATTTAGGGGAAAGAATGTCCAGTACCCCCGTACTATCCATTAAACCTGTCCTCGTAGTTCTTCCTGATTAGAAGAGTGTATCAATTTCACACGACTACATATATAATATAACAAAAATAAATTTCCTGAAAGGTATTTAGGAAATAAAGCGAGTATTTCGCTGTGGGTGCAAAGTAGAGAGATAAGCAGAATGAAAGTTTTTCTTAAGTGTTTGCAATCTTTTATAAATAGTTAAGAAATGGTACGCTTTTATATTTGGAAGTTATCTTTCAAACTTATTTGAAAATTATTCTCGTCAAAGCATTTTCATTCTTCATAAGGATATGGTAAAAATAAAGGGGCGGGGGGTGAGTTTTTATAATATAGTTTATAAATACCATAAATTCAATTACCGTTTAAAAAAAGAAGCAACGATTTTAAGCATAACTAATATTCATTATATTTGTAGTTAATAATATATATAAATAATAACCATTAATATATTGTGTCAATAATTTTATTCAATTTCCAATTTTTAAATTAAAATACATAAAAATGCCGATAAAATTATAAATTTGTATTAAATATATTTTAAATATTTATATATATACATATATAATTTTATAAATATATATATATATCAGCTCAAATAACCGATATATTATTGGTCAATAATTTCAGCTAGGTAAATGTTACCTAATCATTCAAATATCAAATTTAATAACCTATATACTTTTGAACCCAGTTATATAAATGAACTTAAAATTTCCATTGAAATTTTCATATTGAAAACACAATATAATGTTAGTACTCGTTAAAACATTGAAAGTAGTTTTGCTCTTATCTGAGTCAAATCAGTCTGATTTTTGCAAAAGCGCTGTGGTTAATGCTAAGTTACTTCGTATTCGCCTCTTCTCCGCATTTGTAATGCCACCAACGAATGAAAGAGCGTTTAACTTGCTGGCAAGTTTATATTTTGTTGTGTTAATTTAAACAAGGATGTCCTATAATTAATTACTCCTAAGTTTATGAATGATAGTGGAATATGTTAAGGCAAATAAGTATAAAAAGAGTTCCAGAGAAAGACATCGATTCTTAATACCTGAATTGACAAATTCTACTATCCAAATTCCTTCAATATATATCTGACCTAATTTGCCAAATACTCTTGGGGTAATAATATTCTTTATACCCTGCATGGAAGTGTCGATCATAATTATTTTAAGTTATGCAGAATTACATGTTGGCATTCCGAATTCCGTCCAGCTCTTCTAATCCAAATTGCCGCCTCCCTGAAATTTTTTGGTTGCAAACGGACTATCTTTTATATATTATATAATATATATCGCAAATTTTTTGTCCTAATCACTTTCCTATTATATATTTTATTATTTCGTATTATTATTATTATTTATTATTATTATTTATTATTTTCTCATTATTATTATTAAATAGATTATTATTATTCATTAATTAATTATTATTATTATTATTATTTTCGCCTAAAAGGCGGCTACCCACACCATGCGTGAACTTATGTCCTCAACGCCATGAAGTTTTGCGTTTGGTCTAGATCTTGTTTTGTTTTTTTATAGGCACAATGTACCGCTTATGCACACATTTTCGTATATTTTGAACAAATTCCGGTTTAGTCCGCTAAAGTTTGGAGTGGAACTCAAGGACGGCAGAAGTTCATGTTTGTCTCAAATATATGATGTGGCGAGTATAGTAGAACGTTTTCTTAATCTATGTTCGCGATACGCTGTAAAAAAAAAATTCTGCCATCTAATTGCTCAGAAGTTATTGTGTTTTCATTAATTAGTTTACTTACCGTTAACCGCCTTGGTATGTTTTTATAAAAAATAAAATAAATAAATAATCTATTACTATAAAAAAATATAGAAAGAAAAAAATAACCTTCAATAAAATAAAATATATAATAACTCCGTTTACTTCCCTCTTTCATTTCTTTTAATAAATACGATTGGCTAATGTGTGATCACAATGAATATATATAACTTAAAAAAAAAAAAGTTTCAAACTTCAAGGTCTTTACGTATATGTATAGGCCTATATTGTCTAATAAATATAACTATCATTAGCACAATACGTAGCTTACGAGAAAAATTTAACGAATATGTTCGCAGAATGAAGAGTATTTTTTAACACTATTTGTAATAATAAATAATAAAATAAATATAACAAAAATGGTTTCAAACTCAAAGGCTTCCGTATAGTATAGCCTAATTATGGGCTCTAAATTTGGATAGAGAACATCTATAAGATCCCCCTATTTCCACTAATATATATTATATATTATTTAAAAAAAAAAAAAAAATTGTTTAATATTTTATATAAGCACTACACATTTTTTTTTATCAAGAATTTTTATAGCCGTATTTAATAATAAGTTAGGTCCGCATATTAACAAATATACTTGAATTGCACTGCCAAAGTATTGAAAAATGTCACAAATGTGTGTACGGGGATTTGATGGGTTTGCCATATTCACAAATCTTTTCCATCGCTTGTGGAAAAGATTTGCGCATTTGGCAAATCAAGCAAATGAACAAAGCTTTTGTCAACAAAATGACCATACAACACATGGGGTGTTTTGGCAAAGGGTTTTTCGACAAACTCCGCATGTGTGGAGCCGGCTTAAGCGATATCTAATTATTTTATAACTTTTGCATACATTTAAGTTTCGCTGCTAATTGCCAATTGTGTGCCACCACCTGTACACGAACAAAAAAAAAAAAAAAATTTTATATATATAATATATATTATATTATATATATATATATATATATATATATATATATATATTATATATATATATATAATATATATATTATATATATATATATTATATTTATATATTATATATATATTATAATTTGGTTTTTACTATATATCATATTTTTTTTCTTTTCCAAAAAAATACCTATTCAGTATTTCTTTATATAACTAACAAAAAAAAAAAAAAAATCTTTTTCATTTATTTTTTAAGCTTCAAAAAAATTTTTTTTTTATTTTTTTTTTAATTTATCAATATTTGAGTCGCGATCATTATACATCTCATTCTTCTAACTTTCCTCCTACATTGTAATCATGCCGGGCGACGATGAGCATTCTCCCACCTCTGACTTTTCCAACTTGCGTCTCCAGCGATTCTTTACGGATGATCCAGAATTGTGGTTCTCATTGGCTGAGAATGTCTTTCGTCCGGATGAAGAGGAGAGAAATAAATATTCAAGGGTATTAAATTCCCTTCCTCAAGCTACTTTAGTGCGCATTCGCGATTCCCTGCCAGCTTTAGGCGTATCAACAACCCCTTACACGGCTCTTAAAGAATTACTAATCGCGCGATTAGCCCCTTCCCAGGAGGTAAAATATGAACGATTGTTGAAAGATACTCAACTTGGCGATTTGCGTCCTTCTGAACTGTTAGTTAACATGCTTTCGTTGATAGGAAGTACTCCTTCCGCCAGAGAGGAGGCCATATTAAGGCATCTTTTTTCTTCAGAAGATGCCCCTGTGTATGGCCAAGATATACTCGCCTCTCTCGATCCTAGCCTTTCTCTTTGGTGGTGGTTGCTGAAGATGCAGACCGCATGCTCCCGCACACATGCTTCTGCACGCATTAGTTGCGCAACTTCTACTTTTTCCATTTATCTCCACCAGCCCCGCCAACTCCTTTACCACTGTCTTCTCTTACTTTTCATCCTTCACATTCTTCTTCCTCTCCGGTTTCTCACTCTTCTCAAGCTTGTTCTCCTCATCTTTCTCACGGAACTTGCTCTCACACGACATCTTCTGCTCTAGATGCTCATGTTTCTGCTCTGGAAATCGGTCTTTGCAGAGATCAAAACCGAGTTGCTTTCTGTCACTTCTACTCTAAGGCAGCTCTCATTTCGTTCTCGTTCTTCTTCTCGTAGTAGGACTCCCTCTCGAGGTCGTTCTCCTTCTGCTTCTAGTGACAATACCTATCCTCACGGATATTGTTACTATCATAATTTCTTCGGTGCAAGAGCGAAGAAATGTGCTTCTCCGTGTACTTTTTCGGAAAACAAATAGGTCAAGGGATAGCAGAAGCGACTGCCCCTTGTGGCCCTGACACTTCGCTTCCTACTGTGCTTCGTATTTACGATCGCATCACAAAGCAAAACTTTTTGATTGATACTGGCGCATCTTTGTCTTTGGTCCCTCCGGATCCGTCTCAGCGCTCTGCAGTACCTCTATCTACTCATATGCTGTATGCTGCGAATGGTTCAACTATTCCAGTATATGGTGAACGACTTTGCTCTTTGGAACTCTCGCTTCGACGGAGTTTTAAATGGGTTTTTTCTTGTGGCAAAAGTTACACAACCTATTATTGGGGCAGACTTCTTGTCCCATTTCAATCTCATGGTGGACATTCGCAATCAACGTTTGGTAGACGGTACTACTACGTTGTCCTCAAAGGGTGCTCTGATCTCTTCTGTTTTTGGAGGCATTTCTACTATTGCCCCATGTTCTTCTTCTTCAGGCGCTTCTCCCTTTGTTACTATGTTACAGAAGGATTTTCCGGATCTTTTAAATCCTTGTTCTTCTTCTTTACCTGTCCAGCATGATGTACAGCACCATATCGAGAAATCTGGTCCTCCAATTTTCGCTCGTGCTAGACGTCTCCCCCCAGACAAACTCAAGGCGGCTCAAGCCGAGTTCGAGCATATGTTAGAACTAGGTATTGTCCGCCCCTCTAAGAGTGCTTGGGCTTCACCTCTTCACATGGTGCCAAAACCTTCGGGTGATTGGAGACCGTGTGGAGACTTTAGGGCTCTGAATGCCTCGACAACACCTGACCGATACCCGGTTCAGCATATTCAGTCCTTTAACTCTCGTCTGGATGGCGCAACCATCTTTTCAAAATTGGGATATGGTCAGGGCATATCATCAGGTTGCTGCAGATGCTGATGACATTTAAAAAACCGCTGTTATTACTCCTTTTGGATTATTTGAGTATATTAGAATGCCCTTCGGTCTTAGATGTGCAGCTCAAACTTTTCAAAGGTTTATTGATACTATACTGCGTGGCTTACCTTTCGCCTGGGCTTATCTCGATGACCTTCTTGCCGCGAGTTCAACTCCTGTGCAGCATCAGGCATCATTTCCATTTTGTTTTTGCACGATTAAACGATGCTGGAATGCGACTTAATCTCGCGAAGTGTGTACTTAATACATCATCTCTCACTTTCCTGGGCCATACTGTTTCTCCCGAAGGTGTTAAACCACTCTCCGATCGTGTTGATGCCATTCGTGCATTCCCTCTTCCTCAAACACAGAAGCAACTTCGTCAATACTTGGGAATGGTAAACTTTTACCACCGTTTCCTTCGTTCAGCTTCCGAACTTCTTCGTCTACTTACAGCACTTATTACGCAAAAAAAGAGGGGTTCAGCCATCATTCTTGATTGGACGGATGAGGCAAGAAAAGCTTTTGACGCTTCAAAGGAAGCTCTAGCTGCTGCAACACTTCTTGTCCATCCTCAGGACTCTGCACCAACGCGTATTCAAGTTGACGCTTCCGACTTTGCTGTCGGTGGTGTCTTGCAGCAGTATTTGAATAAAGTTTGGTCTCCTTTATCCTTTTTCTCTCGCAAGCTTCAACCTGCCGAAACTCGGTAATATAGTGCTTTCGGTAGGGAGTTGCTGGCAATGTACCTAGCTACTCGACACTTCAGGTACTTCATAGAAGGTCGAGATTTCCACATCTTAACCGATCACAAACATCTTACGTTCGCGATGATTTCCCGTCATGAACGACATTCTCCCAGAGAAGCACGCCACCTTGAATACGTCTCCCAATTCACCACTGACGTTCGGCATATCTCTGGGGTAGATAACACCACTGGCCGACTCCCTTTCGCGCATATCCAGCTGACCTATCTATTTCTTCTCCTATTCCAATCAATAGATTTTGGAAGCTATTGGCAACCGTCTCCAAGAGGATGAAACTCCATCGACCCCACCATTTAACTTCTTCTTTACGACTAGGGTGGATTAACACTCCCGGGTATCAAGAGGAAGTTGTTTTATGTGATAAACCGTAGTTACAACCTCTACTCATCGTCCATAAGTTCCTTTTTCCATACAGGAAAGACTCTTCCTCATCTCCATTCCTTTCTCACCCCGGCATCGAGGCTTCACGAAAGCTGGTTTCAGCACGCTTTTTGTGGCCCGTCGTCAATGCCGAGGTTACGAAGTGGGCACGCAATTGTCTTTCCTGTCAACGGTCTAAAGTCCAGAGGCACACTAAAAGCCCTCTTGGCTCCTTCTTACCACCAGGTGACAGGTTTGAAAAGGTTAACATAGATATTGTAGGACCCTCTTCTCCTTCTAATGGCCAAACGCTACTTCTTACTTCTATCGCCGGTTTCAACTTCGATGGACCGAAGCCATTCTCTTTTCTGTTGCTCTTCGAATCCATTGCGAAGCTTTTATGACGCATTGGGTTTCTCGTTTCGGCATACCTCTCTCTCTGTCACTACAGATCAAGGACGTGTCTTCGAATCTTATCTTTGGAGAGATTTGATGCGCTCCTTGGTTCAGAAAAGATTCATACCACTTGCTTTAATCTAAAAGCAAACGAAATTGTAGAACGATTTCATCGTCAGCTTAAGGCTTCCTTGGCTGCTCATCCACAACCGGAACATTGGACAGACGCTCTTCCGTTGGTAATGCTAGGTATTCGCACTGCCATCAAAGAGAATCTGCAATGTTCTGCGGCAGAACTTGTCTACGGTTCCACTCTTCGGCTTCCCGAGAGTTCTTTTCGCAATCTTCTCCGTCTCCTACTGCTGACCCTTTATCTTATCTAACCCGCTTAAGGCGCTGTGCTTCGTCGTGGAGACCGACTCCTACTCGGCACCACAAAGTGCATTCTTTCGTACCTAAGGACCTCTCTACATGCACACATGTCTTTGTAAGGCATGACTCGCACCGCACTGCTTTCCAACCGAAGTACGATGGACCTTTTCCTGTGTTACTTCGGAAGGAGAAGTTTTTTACCATTCAACGTCCCACCCGCACAGAGGTCGTATCAATCGACCGTCTTAAGCCAGCGTTCTTCGAGTCCAATCCTCCTGATACTCCGGATTCGGAATTGTTCCCCAGATCAGTTTAGGTCCCTTTCAGCACGACTCCTACCTACAACATCCTGTTTCACCCCCCCTTCTCTTCCTACCTATCTCACCTGGCCACTCCCTTAGTATATTTATCTCCTGATCCGCTTAGCTTCAAACCGTCTAGCCACAACAGATTTTTTTAGTATTAAACCAAAGGAGGAAGAAACGGAATTTCTTTTGAAGAATCGTGATCGCTCTATACTTAATAGCTCTTGCCTTGTGTCTGGCTTAAATTATTGGAAGATATATACGTCCTTGCTCGGATTGGAAATACCAAACGCTGGAACTGTTTTGCTCGTTTCTTCGAGTGGAATTACTAAACAGGATTTGTATTTTGGAGTTTAACGATTATTGACTTTTAAATTATACTTAGTGTGTTGATTATCAATTATTATAAGTGTTAAATTATTTAATCTGGACACGTGATAGTGACTAGGTATACTAGATACCCGAATTACGATATTTATAGTTGTAAATTTAGATTAATTTAAGGATACGTAGTCTTATAGCATTAAAGTAAATACAAACTATTTAATGGTGAATTATTTATGTATAAGCAGACAATTTCCAAAGAAAATAACTTTGTTATGTGTGTTTACAGAGTGAGGAACTTTGTGTAGTGTTCACCTCCTTAAGGAATAGTTGTTTATTGCTTGGGTTTTAAATTATATATTGTTAATAAAGAGAAAATTTAAATTGCTACATCGTTTTGCTTTTCCAGAGTTACCAATTATTCCTATATTGCTCAAGAAGAATCAAACCATTACAATATATATATAGGCCCTTTTCTATTTTACGCTTGGGTCAGTTTTGATTTTTGTTTTGTTTTTTTTTTATATATTTTTACTATATGATACCAACAATGAATTTCAGTGGTAACGGACATGATTCCAAAGTTCGAAATATTTTAAATAATTTTTTTAAAAATCACATTTATGTTAAATATTGTTTTAAAAATGAAATATCTCGAAAAGTACGACACTTACAGAAAAAAAGTGGCGTAACTTACGGGACTGCTATAGGCCTGCAATATATATATATATATATATATATATATATATATATATATATATATATATATATATATACCACATATATATATATATATATATTTAAAAAATAATATATATATATATATATATATATATATATATATATATATATATATATATATATATATATATATATATATATATATATATATATAAGTAAGTCAATCTAATATATATCTTCTTTCTATATATATATATATATATATACTATATATATATAGAAATAAATATATATATATTCATATATATATCTATATATATATATATATATATATATATATATATATATATATATATATATTTCAACTCTGCGACCAAACAGCTGAGTGGAATAGAAGACAGAAATAATCAAAGGTATTGAAGAAAGAAGTGTCTTTGTCAAAATGCATTGGTCAGGGGTATGACGGTGCAACAGTTATGTCCAGTATTTATAGTGGAGTAAAAACAAAAATTGAGCAACGGCAACCAACTGCTAAATACGTACACTGCGCGGCTCATAATTTAAATCTTGTCATAAATGATGCTGTGTTAAGTATACAAGAGAACAAATTATTTTATTACATGGTCGAAAAATTTATAGTTGTTTTCAGCCAAAGCTGTAAATGATGGGGACTTTTGGAGTCATCGTCTCTATCCCTCAAAAAAATTTGTCCTACTAGATGGCAATCGAGATTGGACTCTTTGAAAGCTCTTCGTTACAGTGATTCTCTTATAATTAGAGTTTTATCCAAATTGGTTATGCAATCTACAAAACACGATGCAAGAGCAAAGGCAAATGAATTGAAAAAAACACATGGAAAATTTGAATTTGTTTTCAAGGTCGTTTTTCATACATTAATACTAGAATCTCAACTTGGTTTTGAAATTTCTCAGAACAGTAACGCTGATCTATGAAAAGAAACTAACTTCATAACGCTAATAATAGCCTTTCACATTTAGAAATAATTTTAAAGATACTATGTCAACTGCTTCTGCTGTTGCCCAACAATGGTGTCTTGATGCCATTTTCCAGATCATAGATCATTTTGATGAGTTAGTCCAGGATGAGCGTTTATTAGATCCGTTGAGGTATTATCAAACTGCTGTGTTTTACCGAACATTGGACACAATTATTGTCCAATTAAAAAAAAGATTTGAAAGTATGGTTCATTTGTCTAGTCTCTTTATAACGCTGACTCCAGAATTTCTTTCTATATCAACAAATGAAGAATTGCAGAAAAAAGCTGGAATTTTGTCATACGAATATAGAGAAGATATCAGAGAAAACTTTCCTTCTGAAATTCAAAGCTTTCGAGTGACTCTTATGAAAGACACTAGATCAAGAACATCAATAAGAGATTTGGCAGATTTATTATTCATTGACAACTACATTATTGCGTCAAGTATACCAGATGTTTTCACCTCGTTTTTGCTGTTCTTGACTTTACCTGTAACTGTGGCAACAACCGAGCGGACATTTTCCAAGTTGAAATTGATAAAAAATTACTTTCAACAATGTCACAGAAGAAATTGGGTAGAATGCAACATTGTAAAACAAATTGACATCAGAGAGGTTATTAATACATTTGCATCACAAAAGGCAGCGGCGATTTCAGAAGTGGTAAGTAAATATTGTGAATATTTTTGTTAATTATTACTATTTATAATAAATAAAAAAAAATAATATATATATATATATATATATATATATATATATATATATATATATATATATATATATATATATATATATATATATATATATATATATAAATATATATATATATATATATATATATATATATATATATATATATATATATTTGCTATCTTTATATATACTATATATATAATCTATAACAACTCCCAGGAAGGCCTTTCGTCCTGTCAGTTGGTACGCGTCTTCTCCTTCTGACCCAAAACTCTTAACCCTAGAACACTCTAGAAAACCATTTCTCGCGTAATGGTTTAGGACGCCTGTCCTCGAGTTTAAACACTCTCAGGTAGGGTTTTCGCCCTTTCAGTTAGCATCTTCTTCCATTAGGCCTCAAAACTCGTTCTCCCAGAGCTCTCAGAGGGATTGTGCTTCTAGGCGCATAAAGATTCCATCTATTCCAAAGAGTATTACAAGCAAAAGGAAAGGATCGGTTGCTAGCCCTGTCGTCCCTCTAACCATGCGAAGAAAATCTTCATTAATTTATATATATATATATATATATATATATATATATATATATATATATATATATATATATATATATATATATATATATATATATATATATATATATATATATATATATATATATATATATATATATTTAGTAGTTGGGTTGGCTGCCCACTACCACTTATCTCTAGCTAGGAATGATAATGCATGCCCCGGAGAAGGTCGTGATCGCCGTAAACAAGCCTTCTATCTTTCGGCGAATTTGTATGAAGAATATTATGGGTACATGGAATGTCAAAGAAATAAATGTTGAGGGAAAAGGAGGAGAGAGAAGTGATGGATGTATGTATTTAGAAGGGAGCAAACTTGATTTGCTCGCGCTGTGACTGCAACAAAGATGAGAAATGAAACGGTGAAAATGAATATGGTGAGGTGTGAAATGTGTGTTTGCTGGTGTGGAAAGGAATGAGAGAGAGAAGGAGTTGCAATTTTGATGAGTGACTTGTAGTACAGACTTTGTGTGTGTGACTACTATAATTCTAATGGTTAAATTTAAGCTTAAAAAAATGGCAAGGTATGTGTGTGGTTGTGACGGCTATGGTCATCTGGGGTAATGAAGCTGAAGCCGGGGTTCCGGGATAGTTGAAATTTTTGTGGATCGGAACCGGAGCAGGAGCTGAATATATTATTTGTGTTTAAGAGAGAACCGAATGTCGGAGCAATAGGTGATCAGGAAAGAGATGGTATTACAGGTGGGTTTTGGGGTGGGAGAAAATGAGAATGGTTGGAAGGTGATTGATTTCTGTGTGAGGAGAGAGAGAGGTATTTGCGTAAGTAATACTTTCTTTAAACACAAAGTATCCATAAGTATACTAGAGTTGGTTTGATAGTGGGTCAAGTGAAAAGTATGATTGATTTTGTGTTGGTGAAGATGTTGAAGTATGTGTTGGATGTTAAATCAGTGAGGGGGTTAGGAATGGGATTATCGGATCATTATGTTGTTCTATGTAAAATTAAGTTAGTGGGGGCTTGGATGGAGAGGAAGGTGATACAGAAGGAAGTGGGTAGAATTAAGAGTGAAAAGTTAAGTGAACAAGGTAATAAGGATAAGTATCTAAAAGCATCGCAAGTAAATCAGTTGGAGAATGTGAACAAGTTAAACTGAACAAATATGGGATCAAATGAAGAAAGCGGTTGGTTGTTAGCAGTGCAAAGGAAGTATGTGGATGTGCTAAAGTAGGAAGTAAGAATGTTAACAGTGAGTGGTGGAATGAAGAGGTGATGCAAGCGGTTAAAAGAAAAAAAAGAAGCGTGGTTGAATGTAATAAAAGCCAATGATGAAGTTTTAAAAGAAAGATGTTTGGAATTATATAAGGAATACTAAGGTGCATGTAGGAGAAAAAAGGTAAATGAACAGTTTGGAAGGAGGGATGAGGATGGGGACTTACAAGGGAAATAGGAAGCTCTTCTGGAATTAAGCGCGAAAGGTTAATAATAAGGAAAAGGAAAACCTGCTTAGAATAATGAATAGAGATGGTGTTTTTGTAACTGATGAAATGGATGTGAGGGGAGTGTGGAAAGAACACTTCGAAAATCTGTATAATATTAACAGTAATGAAGGCGTAGCGGCTTGAAACATTGGATGCAACGGTGTTGACGCATATAAAGATAATATGCCAAGTTTGAAGAGGATACGATGTCGCTAACACCTCTTTTGCTAAGATGTGGTGTTTTAGGTCAATTGAAGTCAATTGAAACCAAATAAATGACTCCCCGCTGGGGCCATGGGGACTCTGGTTTTCGGGAAAGTAACCACGGGAATCTCATTTTTGGGATGTTCTACCCCTGTTTGACCACCGTTATTAGGTTTTTGATAAGGTAAACCAAACCACGAAAAACGCAGGTTGGTGCGTTCCTAAAACCGTAACGGTTGAAACGTCACACTCGGCAATAGCTGCAATCGACTCGGCATACCTCAAAACATACTAGACAACACCGAGCTCGGCTTCATAGCTCCAGAAACAAAAATGTTGTACAGGTGCATTAGAAAAGAGAGGTAGGGGTAATATCTAATGCTAAACCATGCTAGGAGTGCTTCGATCCCGGCTATAAACCATGGGATTTGAGATCACTATACCTTAAAACATACTAAACCATCTAAAACTCGGCGTATATTCCGGCACATAGGATACATCGCACTAGAAGTGTTAGAAAGGGGCGGGGTGCTAACTCATAGTAAGAAGCAGCCTAGCACATTCTAATACACACCAATCGAATCCCCGTACCTTATAACATAGGGGTAGACACCAATATTAGGTGCATTCTATGACATAGGATACACCATTGCTAGAAGTGTTAGAAAAGGGGGGTGGGGTACTAACTCATAGAAGGAAGCATCCTAGCACCTTCTAATATACACAATTCGACTCCTATATTATAACATGGGAATAGACACCAATATTAGGTGTATTCTATGACGTAGAATATATTCTGTCATTCTAGAAGTGCTAGAAAAAGAGGGGCAGGGTACTACCTCATAGAGAAGGAAGCATTCAGCACCTTCAATTACACACCAAGCGATTCCCCTGACTTATAACATAGAGGTGAACACTAATATTGGGTGTATTCTATGATGTGAGTCATGACGTGAACCAGCTGTACCAGCTGGTTCTAGCTTCTAACCTGAGTTCAAATCTGTTGTATACTGCAGTCAAGGGGTGGGAGAATGTAAAAATCTTCTAAATCCTGTTTGTTCGAAATGTAAAATTTTATAACCTGAAACTGATATCTGTATGATTTCTTTACCAAAAATATATATATTTTCTGAAAGTAAGAAAAATCACTGTAAGGAGATTCGCACTCCGCATTTGCTTTAGTTGTTCAAGTCTCAAACATTTCGCTAATAAATGTCCTGCCAAGAGGTATGGACTTACTCACCCATGCGGCAAATGTGGTCAAAAATCCCACGTAACAGCTCTATCGTTTCAAAATTGTCGAAACGTGTCCGTTGGCTTTTCAGAAGATAGTCGCCCGTCATTATTAGTCGCAGATGAAGGAAAATAGTCAAGCCACGGACTCTTCTAATAATATCTGTATAAACACAGGTGCAGCCTCATCCATTAGGTTTAAATATTCTGCCCACACTCTCCCTTAATATTAAGAGGGGTACAAAATTGTCCCAGTGCGTGTGCTTCTTGATTTAGATAGTCATTCCACATGTATTTTCATCGGAGCATCCTTAAAAAATTGGGAGTCATTGAAAATAGTCTTCCTAGTCAGAGCTCCATAAAAACATTTTTGGGAGAGGAATTGAGATCCTTGTGGTCTTTAAATTTAGAGATGGGCATTTGTTGTTGGAAATATTCTAACCTACCTGTAAACATCGATTCTGAATTGGATATCGGCTTTAAAAGGCCTGATGGAGGATATGAAAAATATTACCCAAAATGATTTGAAAGTGGCAGATAGTCACTATCAAAACAACCAGGTTGACCGGGTTTCAAATATTCATGGGCTGCTGGGAATCGATGCTCTTCATTTATTAAAGCATTATAAAACCGTAAAATGCATTCGGGGCAGTGCCCTTGAAACTTGTCATGGGTACGTGCTTTTCGGGCCTGTAACATCTTTCTTATCACCTTCCAGAATGAAAAAATCTTTGGTAAGAACTCTTCGCGAAAGCCGTCAAAATGTCATGACAGAATTTCAAGCTCCCCATACCGTCAAATATTCAAAGATCTGTCAAGAAAGTCCTGGAACATGTAATCAATCTTGTGGTGGAACCAGTACCTTTATTCGACCCGCTCATACATACAGAATGAGTCTGATTTGCACTTGGGCCTGGAGAACCTCTATAAATTAGTCTCTGGGTATCAATGAAGAGCGGGACCAGGATTTCATTGACGAAATATTCATCAGGAGATTCCACAAAGGGATAGAGTTCCGAGACGGAAGGTCCCACGTGGAACTTCCGTGGTTTCAAGTTATTCTTGAGCAAGTTCCACCCAATCATCACGTTGTTCTTGCTACGATGCAGCGAGTCAAAAAGAAGTTGACTGCTCAAGGCTTGCTTGACAAGTAT
>JABUQX010029469.1:5000-23343 GCA_015478945.1 Trachelipus rathkii | reverse complement strand
CTTTTGGTTTTCCTTCTCTCTGCTTGGATATTGTTTGTTGGAGATTTCGTCACGATCGCTCTATTTCAAGCATTTTTAATGCAGCGACTCTTCTCCTTTGCTGAATTACATGTGGGTTCCAGCAAGGTTGCAGTTTATCTCCATATTAGTATTCCTATTTCGATCAACGATTCTCACTTGCGATATTTAAGATGCTGTTCACTGCATTTGCACCCATGAATCAATATCGAAGCTTGACTTTTCACTTCAAAAGATCTGTCCTCTGTTTGGCTTTAGAGTGTCAGCCTTGTCTAGCTTCATTCTATTCTTAGTCGATTTCTGGATGCCGGATTGTCCGGTGGGGTCCGAACCTTGTAAAAATTCACTCTTTAAAAACTAAATGTCTCCTTTGAATCTCCTCTCAAAAAACTCCCATTTCGTATTTCTTCGAGGCATCTACGTCCTCCTGTGAACGTACATAAATTCTTGTATTAAAATTAAACATAATTGTTTGGACTATTTTCAATGGTTGCTAGGGTGGCCTCAAAAAATGGAAGGTGCTGTTAGGTTGCAGGGAATAATTTTTTTCTAGTGACCAGTACTGCAGTATATAAGGGCTTATTTCGACCTTGTATGGAAGTAACTGTTCTCAACATTTGGGGGGGGTCGCGAGTTCACCCTATCTATTGGAATAGGTTGAGTCTAAGCTAAGAGGAAAAATTAAAACTGTCCCAATTTCTAACTTCTGACCCTCTATCTCTGCGACGTGAGTTTGGCGCACTATTATTTTTCCATATGTACTACACGGCAGATGATCGGGGAAGTTAGCCTCTCGCTTTCACCATCATTGCGTCGCCCTCGGCTATTAAGGGTGCCTGCTGTCGCATGAGTTTGTGTGAGTATTGAGAACCCCGAATTGTTCCGTGCCTGTGCCCTTTCTTAGCTGCTACTCTCTAGTTCTTGTGGAACTCCTTGGCCTTTGCTTACTGTGTTTTTTAACTTATTTAATCTGCTTCTATTAAGTCACGTGTGCGTCAACCTGAGAAGATTTGCGTTAAGGCTGGGGATTGGTTGGTTTATACATGTTTTATTTTTCGCCCTCCTTGAAAAGGGATTCGGCCCGTGAGTGGTGGTTAACTGAAATTTACTATTTTATATTATATATATATATTATATTATTATATATATATATATATTTATTATATATTATTATATATATATTATATTTATATATATTATATATATATTATTTATAATAATATATATTATGTATTATATAATATACTTATTATTAATAATACTATATATATATTATATATATTATATTTATTATTTATATAATATATATATAATATATATATATTTATATAGATATATATCATATATATTATAATAATTTATTAAGGAATAATAAAATAAAATTACAATTTATAAAAAAAAAATAGTACCTAGTACCTAGTACATAGTTTTTTACCTCTTTGTGTGTGAGAAAGATCTTCAGTTCTATCTACGCAACACAGACACAACCTATAACAATAACACTAAAAATGAGCTAACATATTTAAATTGTTATTGCATGTTTTAATATTTTAATTTTAAATAATGCCAATGGGTTACTGGTTGAGTTTATTATTTAAGTAGTTTCTACAAACTTCGAATTTACTTGCATATAGGTTTGGCATATATAGTATATATTATATATATAGTATTATATTATACTTTATATACATGATATATATATATATTATAATATTATATATAATATATATATATTATATTATTATATAGGTATATATATTATGTCGCGAATGATTTGTCTTTGTGTGGCAAATCTGAAGGAAGTTTGAGAGAAATGGTAGAGAGATTTGGAGTGTGTAAAAGGAGGGGTTGTAAAGTAAACGTAGATAAGAGTAGTTTTATGGTTGTAAGAGGAGAGTCCGAGGTTTGAAGTTATGTTAGATTGGTAGAGCACTGGAAAGCTGTCTGAGTTTGATATTTAAGGATAATATGTGGATGAAAGGAGACGGATGTGCAGGTGTAGTATTAGTTATGAATGGCAAGAAGTGTGGCCAGCTGCAATTATCGTTGATGGGAGTGTCTTAAGTACTAAGTCTTGAGTGCGTTACGGTTTTGACATGAGGGTATGTTTGTATATCCTGTGTTAATGTTAAGTGAGTGAGTTATGATTGGAAGAGGTATGATCTAAAGTTTACATGTGTTCGATGGTAACTTTGGGAGTGTTTAATGTGAGAAAATGAAAAATGAGGATAATGGATTAGGATTGCTGTGGTGTGTAGAAGGTTTGCATGTGTTAGGATGGCTGTAGTGGTTGGTTAAGCTGAGATGTTGGTAACCTGTGATGGGAGACGAAAGGAAGTGTCGATTAGGCAGTAAAGGATGAGGAGGTAATGTGAGTTGGCAGAGGAAAGAGTGATATTCGGATTATGGCGGATTTGTGGGTGGTGTGGTTTGTGGTCCTTTGCAAGGATGTTCCTACATTATGAGTGCATTGTTAGGTCACGTTTCGCGGGTCCGTGAGGCGTCTAGGTAGTTTTCTGACTGCGACGGTTCTCGTAAAGGTATAAAGGGCCGTATATGCTCTTCTTTTTAGGGGTTGTATTTATTACTACTTTTATGTTGCGGGTACACATGTTGCGCACCTTACCCTAGTCTTGGTGAGAAGGTGGTGATGATATATATATATAATATATTTATATATTATATATATTATAATATATATATATATTACTATATAATATATATGATTATATTTATAATATAATATTATAAATATGCATATATATTATAATATGTATATCTTTATTATTATTTTAATATTTATTATATATATTTATATTCGATATATATATATTATATATATATGTTATATATATATATATATATTATGTTTATATATTTATTTATTATTATATATATTATATATATTATATATATTATTTATTAAATATATAATATAGTAATTATTATATATAGTTTTATATAATTTATTATATATATATATATAATATTTATATATTTTTATTTTATATTATATTAGGTAAATTTTTATATATACTTATATTATATATTATTATTATATATATATATGTATTTATTAAATAATTATATATATTATATATTATAATATTGAGTGTTTGTAGATATCATAAATACCTCTTTATCAGGCTATGTTACATATACTTTCATCAATTAATATGAACACGTTTTACTGTGCAACTGCAATGTGATGTTAGAGGAGGTTGCCGGCCCTTGTGTTTGAAGAATTTAACCTCTGATAATCTCTGTATTTTTAATTAGCAAAAAATTAAATGTTGTTTTCAATTTTTCTAAAAATAAGTTCCTTTATCGTTATTCACACGCGCATAAATTCGACACAACTGACACAATGTACGAACACCTGCGAATCGCAGATTCAAACATTTTCTGTATGTATGATTACTGGTAGTTTTCCTTTTCTCTTGACCACTCATGGATGGATTTTATCATTTGTCTCACTCATTTATTTGTCATTAAAAATTTTGTGCTCAGAGGAGTTTTCGGAAAATTTTCGAGGCAACCCATTTGATTAACTTCTATAAGATCGCGGTTCGTCCTTGTATGGAGTATGCATTATGAATATAGAATGATTCCTCTCATACAACAAGAGCTGCGAAGCCGGTATTTTTTTTAAATCAACTCCGGCTTCAGCTCCGGCTCCGGCTCCGGCTCCGGCTCCGGCTCTGTCATTTTAAATTTATAAGGCTACGGCTCAGAAACCTCCATATTTTATTTTATAGTAAAATAAAATTTTAAATTGGTCTCCGGCTTCTGCTGCACATAAAAAAATTTGATCCGGCTTTGACTCCGTCTTTGCTCAATTTTTTCCACCTGTGACTCCACAAACCTGCATACAACATTTCTTAAAAGACACGATTTTACGACTTTTCAACTTATTTGTATGGACAAAGCCGTAGTCGAAGCTGGATAAAAAGTGGTTTTTGGTGGAGCAGAAGCCGGAGACCAATTTGCAATTTTATTTTTGCTATAAAATAAAATATGGTTTCCGAGCCGTAGCCTCATAAGTTTAAAATGACAGCCCCCATAGCCGGAGCCGGAGTTGATTTAAAAAAATTACCGCCTACTTAGCTCTGGTTGTATGGGTGGAATCAATCCATATTCATAATGCATACTCCATACGAGGACGAACCGCGATCTTATAAGAAGTTAATCAAATGGGTTGGCACGAGAATTTTCCGAAAACTCCAACGAGCACAAAATTTTTTAAGGACATACTTAACGAGACAAGTTATAATATCCATCCATTAGTGGTCAAAAGAAAAGAAAATACGACGAATAATAATGACAGAGGAATGTTTTGAGTTCTGCGATTTCGCAGATGTTGTAATTGTGTCAGTTGTGTGGATTTATGGCGCGTGAGGAGCTAGATTTAAAGGAACTGAGTACTTAGAGAATTGAAAAAGCTATTTATTTTTCCTTAATCCTAATACGAGTTTGAGGTTATAATTTTCAAGCTGGGCACTTTAATGCCGTGCAGTTGAGTAGAGTGTTTCATATTGAATTGAGAAATGAGGTGATAGCTGGATAGAAGAGGGTTTTGATGAAGCTACAAAACACTTATTAATATATATATATTATATTATATAATAACTATATATATTGATAGAGTATAGTATATATATTTATAATATTATGATATAATATATTTATTATATTTAATTATATATAATATATATAATATATATATATATATATTATAGTATATAATTATTTATTATATATATATATATATTATTAATATATATATATTATATATATTATTATATAATATAGTTTAGTATATATATTTATATATATATTATAGTTTACATATATATATATATATTTATATTTTTATATATATATTATTATTAATATATTTTATTATATTATAATATATATTATTATATATATACTTATTATATATATTATATATATCTATATATACATATATATATTTTTATATATTTATAGTATGATATATATTATAATATTATTATACCCACATCATTATAAATAGTATATCATCACCAATTTCTTACCCAAGGATATGGGTAGGTGCGGCAAATGTACCCGGACAGTGTAGTAGAAATTGAATGACATCGAAGACCAGTATTACCGTCCCTTATATTACCTTTACCAGATAGCAATCGTCCGCAAGGTGCAGAAAATTACATAGAGCTGCAACGAAGGATCTTCGAATGAGAATTAATGGCATTCATTAATGTAGGATTAATCTTGCAAAGGTGGACACAACACCATCACCAAATCTGCCATAACTCCTAATTATTTCAGTTTCTTTTTTCCTTCAGATACATTTTATAATTCTCAGGATTCCTTTACTGCCCGATTAAATTTCCTGCGGTCTCCAGCACCGTTACACTATGCTTAACCAACGACTATAATCCATCCTTTCTAAAAGCAGAATCTACAACACATTCTCTAATAATTAAGGCTCATTGTGTCAATTTTTCTCATCTAAAGCCCCCCATGATTATGCATTGAACATTGTCTTTCGATCTATCTTTATTCAGATAAACCTCACTTGTATACTAACACAGTAAAAATACCTCATTAACTAGCATAAGTTAGTATCTTTAAAGTCCATCACCGATTTATTGCATTGACTTTTGCCATTATAACTTTTATACACTTGCTCATCGTTCTTTTCATCCAAATATAATCCTTAATATTTAAAACTCAGACATTGGTTCCAGCTGCTCCACCATCTAACATACCTTCAAATCGAGGACTGTCCTCACACAATATAACTTCTTGTATCTACGTTTACTTTTCAACCCCCCCTTTAAAAATGGCCAATCTCTCTACATTTTCTCACTTTTTTAGATTTGCCAAAAACCAAATCTCGCATGTATATTTATATTATTATTATATATATAATAATCATATATATTATATTATAAATATATTATATATATATACATTATATAATTTTTTATTTTTTTATATATATATAGAGTATATATATGCACCTATTATGATATAAATGTTTCTGAAGTTGTTAGAAATGAACGTTAATAATAACTTTACGTAACATTGGAATTAATTAAAATTATTAATATTTAAATCACCCATTAACAATTTTATTATGGTGACTCATTTTATAGTGTGTATGTATAGTGTGTCTGTGTGTGTGTGGATGAATGAAAAATTTTCAACACAAAGAGAGTAAAATCAGTACACTATGTATAATAGATATTGCTTTTTAATGTAATTTTATTTATTACTCCTTCCAGTCATTTATATATTATATATATATTTTAATATATTAATTAATATATATTTATATATATATTATATATATTTAATTATTATATATTTATATTAAATAATTATTATAATATAGTATATATTATATATATAATATATATATATATATAATATATATTATATATAATTATATATATATATATATTATATGATATATAATTAATATATTAATACTATATATATATTATTATATATTTCAGTTAAAAACACACTCAGGGCCCCGAGCCCTGTTCAAAGAGGGGCGGAAAAAAAGTTAATAAACCAACCGATCCCAGCTAGCAATTCTCAGGTGAGCGCAGCGTGACTTAAAGAGAGGAAGATTAAATATAGTTAAAAAAACAGAAGGAAGGAAAGGAATTCAAGACAGAGTAGCGGAAAGAAAGAAGGCACACGGAACAGTCTGGGGTTTCAATACTCAACAAACTATGCGAGGAAGCACCCTTGATTGCGGAGGGGCGACGCATGGAGTTGATGCGAGCACAAACTCCCGAGCAATCTACCGTTAGTTACTATGCCCCAAAGAGATAGTGCCAGCCAAGTCAGTCGCCCAGAGTAGAGGGTCAGAGAGTTAGAAGTAGGGCAGTTATTTGTCTCCTAGGCTTTAGATCAAGCTACTCCAATAGGAGGGGGGACCGGAGCCCCCCCAATGTGATAACAGTACTCCATACAGGGGATAAGGCCCTTTATTAACTGGAGTTAGTCTGTGATGGAAAAAATTCCCCGCAATGCCAAGAACTATTTTCCTTTGAGGCCGCTTAGAACCCATATGATATTGGGTTTCCAGAAATTATGTTAAGTTAGACAGAATTTATGTTTTACGGAGAGTGTAGAGCTGCGCGTCGAAGAAATAGAAAAGTTGGGGAGGTGTTTTTGAGAGGGATGAGAGTGAAACATATTTTTAAAGAGTTTGAATATTCTTTCAGGGAGTTGACGGTGCCGCGGGAATCATCAGATCGACCAGAATAGGATTGAAGTGAGAACGAGAGTTGCATCTAGTAAGCAAATTAGGACCAGATTTGAAGGAGTAGAGAGTTGAGAGGTTGAGTCCAATTGATAAGAGTGCACGAGTTGGAGTTAATGCTAAGGTGTTGATTGAAAGTGGATAACTATGGAGATTAGATTGGAACCCTGTGCGGAACAATTAGGAGAAGGAGAAGAGGTCGCTGAATTAACACAATGCTGACTATGGGAGAGCGAATACGGAGAGAAAACTTGTGAAGGGTAAGCAGGGAGTAAGGGTAGGAACCCAAAGGAGGGGTTTAGTAGAGCAGTGACGCGTGCCAAACCTGGAGTCAAAGATTAGGATATGTCAAGGCACAACGCGAGACTCACCATGATTGGTAAGAGGCAGAAGACACATAAAATCACTGGATAGGAAGATGTCAACGCAGTTGACCTTCAAAGGTTCGAAGAGCCTATACTGATGATCTAGAAAGAAGGGAATGAGACTCCAGATGATCCAGGAAATAGAGTAAAGAAGAGTTTTAGACAGAGAACAAGTGAGAGCTATAGGGCGATGTTTTGAAGGATCGAGCGGCTGCCTTTTTCCGTGAGACGGTTGGACATATGGCGCGGCCGTCCAGCAGTGGGAAAAGTATTGTATTAATACAAGAGAGTAGAGTTTGAACGATACAGGCAGCGCATCTCAGAAGCAGCATCTCAAACACGGGGAGATTTCATCCGGGCCTCACTTGCCTTTGCTGCGTTCATTAAGATCTCAGGATTCCATGACACGACGATCATATAATAGATCAAGGTAAAGGACATGGAACCTGAGAAGGGAGAAGGAGGATATAAATATACATATATATATATATTCTAATATCATATATAGTATATAATCATATAATTATACTAGATTAATATTATATATAATATTATATATATATATATATATATATATTTATATATTTAGAATATAACCTAATTTTCTACTCATAGTATATATATATTATATATATATCATATAGCTTATAATATATATATATTATTATATATTACGATTTTATAAAATTTATGTAATTTTAGATTTTATTCTATCTTTATTTATTAAATAATAGTATTTTATATATATGATATAATATATATGGATTACAGATAGGTATAGTACATATATGTTATGATTAAACTATCAAGTTTAGGAAAAGTTTAATCCTCATTACTATACGAGGTGTTAAAAAGAAAACTCCAAATATTATTATTATTATTATTATTATTATTTTTTATTATTATTTTTATTATTATTATTAAAATTATTATTATTGATTATTTTATTATTATTATTATTATTATTATTATTATTATTATTATTAATTATTATTATTAGTTATTATTATTATATATTATTATTATATATTATTATTATTATTATAGATTCAAATTAATTAAATATTTATGTATCTTTATTTATTAATAATTTTTATTTAACTTCTGAAAATAATTAAATTTTTAGATTAATTTTAAAAATCAATTACAAATAATAGAAATTTATTATATATATTAATTTTTTAATATTTTAAATACAAAATTTATTAAACTTAGTGGAAAGTAAACAGACGTTCACTTTTCTCTTCTTGCTCTGACGATAATTATTTATGAGTGATTAATCACTTAATTACATAATAAACAAAGTAAAGTGCTATTGTTCATTATGTTTAACATAGCATAGATAGAATAATTAAAAATATTAGATAATTGAGGTACTATTAAAAATTTCAAGCAAAAAAAAAAAAAAAAAAAAAACAGAAAAGTTAAGCAAAAACAGAAAAAGTTAAGCAATATGACTTATAGCTTTCATAGGTGACAGAAGATTTAGGTTTTGACTAAGTCAATGGGGTTTTGCAATTTTAATATATATATAATATCTATATATACTAATATATATATATAATATATATATACGTATATATATATGATATAATATATAATAATAATATATAATATAATAATATATATATAGTTATTAATATATATTATAAATATATAGTAATATAATATATAGATATTATATATATATTAGTATATATATTGGTTCTTTTCCGTTATGAGGAGACAAGAATATACCGATTTACATATCGACTCTTTCGACAGATTTATTATATTGCAACTTATTTTATTTATGTACAATGATTTTGAAATTTAAGGTTTGTTGTCAATTTTTCCGAAAATTTTAAGTAGGAGAATTTAAAGTGATTAACAGTGTTATTTAAGTTAAAACTATATTTAGGAAAATATTGGATAGATTTCAGTATAGTTAAATTTATACATTTAAGAATTAAGTAATGTTAATTTATGAAGACGAATTAATATGAAAATATATTGTAATATTCTAAAATTTGGTGTCTTATTTGTTGATCGTCGCCAAAAGCTGACCAGTCATTATTGAATAATTCTTCAAGTTATTTGTTTTAAAACATTTTATACTCTCTCTCTCTTCGGAAATATAGTATACATACGTATATAAATTATTATATATTATTATAAAGTATATATATATTTATATATTATAATATATATAGTATAATATATATATATATATATAATATATATATATTATGATATATATATATAGTTAATCACTCACTTAATTTCAGTTTAGGATATTTTTCTTTGATTTTTTGTTTTTGTTAGGTTGAGTTAGGTTAGGTTTAGGTAGGTTTAGGTTAAGGTTAGTTTAGGTTAGGTATAGGTTAGGTTAAGGTATAGGTTGGTAGTTTGTGTAGTATTAGGGTTAATGTTAGGTGTAGTTAGGTTAGTTAAGGTTAGGTTAGGTTAGTAGGTTAGGTTAGGTTAGTGTTAGGTTAGGTAAGTTAGGTTAGGCTAGGTTTGAAGTAAGTCAAGGTCTAGGTTAACTATTAAGTACACTAACCTAACCCTAAATAACCTAAAACAAAAATTGAGAAAAGAATACCTGAAATGAAAAATTAAGTGAGTGATTAACTTTATGTATATATTAATATTAATATTTTATTTTTATATATAATATAATAAGTATAATATATATAAATATAATATATAAATATAATATATAATATATAAATTATAGATTTTGTGTTCTTCATATAGGTATTAAATATTATAGATAGTATCTTATATATATATTATATATATTATATAATAATATTATATCTATATATATATATATATAATATATTTATAATATATACTATATATATAAATATATTTAAAATTGTATATATATATATATGATATATACGTGTATATAATAATAAAATATAGTATATATATTATAGAATAAATACGATTGAAAAAGCTACCATGTATGAGTGTGTATCAACATATATAATATATATATATATCTATATATAATATATTATTATATATATTATATTAGTATATTACAATTATATATATTATATATTATATACATATATATGATATTATATATATTATATATCTATATATATAATATTATATATGATATTATATATTATAAGATATTAATATATATACTTATAATATATTATAATGATATATAGATGTTTTTAATTTATTACACCAATATAATATCTTTAGATATCTTAAAGGTATTACATTTTATTAAGAAAGTAGGATAAAATATATATATATATATATATATATATATATATATTTATATATATAGTATATATAGGATTATTATATATATACTATTATAGTATAGGACCTTAAGACCACGTAGCGGACAGAAAATAATTTGGCTTCGTAAAGTTTGGTTAACCTGGGTAAATGCATCGTTTAGATATCTGAATTGTACGATAAAAAAAAGAGAAGCTTTATTTAATTTTCGGGTATATAATGTATACCTGTATACAAAAGTTTAATAACAAGAGATGTTTTTTTTTTATTATGACACTAAAAAAATCTCTAGAATACATCTTAAAGAAATTTATTTTATTAAGTGGCTGAGAGCGTCATTGATAATAATAAATTGAATTATACTTATTATATATATATATATATATTATATATATATATTATATATTATATAATATATATTATATATTATATACTATATATCAGATAGTAGTAAGAACGTTCACAGGCGCATAATATAAGACTATATTATACTATAAAGCTATATAGTATACGTGTATTAATATGATACTATGATATATATATTATATATATAACTATAATATATGATCTATACTAAGGATACTACTAATATATGATCGTCTATATAAGTATATTATATATATATATATAGTACTATATATATATATTTATATAATATTATACATTTTAAAGTTATTCATATTATTAAGTGATTGAGTCATTGTACACCGACAACAAAAGTTCCTTAAATATGTATATATTATTATATATTATAAGTATATATAGTAGGGGTAATATATATATATAGCCCAAGTAGTTTATATATTTATACATATATATAGATATATATTATATTGATATATTATGTTAGTACGGTACTTAGTAGTACCAGTAACATAGTACTATATTATATAATATAATTATATAATATGATAATGATAGTATATAATATATATATTACTATATATATATTGATATAATATATTATATTATATATATATATTATATATATATATATATATATATATTTACTATATTAATAAAGAGCGAAAAATTTTAAGTTTTTTTTTTTTTTTTTTTTTTTTTTTATTCCGTCGAACATTTAAAAAGAAAAAGAGTGTTTGATTCAGCCGTAAATTTAGGGGGCTCGACAAAGGCCCAAACGGAGTAGGACAGAGGGGGGACGAGGTCCCCTACTCCCCCCGTCGTCCACCGGGGAGCGACGTGAGACAACCGAGCGGAATGGCAGATCTTTGGTGTTAATACCCTATGGGTATATCCTTTCAGACTAAAAAAAAAAATAGATTATAGATTTTACTTCCAAAACACTTTGGTATTACTTTAACTATAAGAATATCTGCCATAGCCGGTAAACTCGCAAAGGGATCGTCAAGGAGATTAGAGGTCTCGTGACCCTGGGGATCTTTAGCCCCTAAATGGGAAAGATTAGAAAAAACCAAGATTTTCAGTATAGATTTTTCGACGAACAATGCAAAAAAAAAAAAAAAAAAAAAAGTTAAAACAATCCTTAAATTTTCCGCTGATTCCAATATATAAATTATGTTTTACTGTAGGAGCTGCGGGTCCCTAGTTACATACTAGTCAGCTTTAGGAAAAAATCTAAACCATCTATATATATATATCATTATGGTAATATATTATTTAATATTATTATATATATATATATATATATATATATATATAATATATATATATATAATATATATAATATTAATAGTAATTAATATATATATGATATATATATATATTAAATATATCTATATAGCTGATATTTAATATAATGATAGTGGTATATTATAGTATATATTTCAACACTCATTGTGACACAACAATAAAAATATTTACGTAGAAATAAACTAAAAAATTAAATTAAATGAAGTTTAGAAAATAATCATTTGGAATCAAAATGAAGAAAAAAAGGTAAGTTCATTTTTATGGGAAATCAAAATTATTAAATTTTCTTTTACCTGGAATAAGAAAATCATTACCACCATTCCAAATATGCTAAATTATTTTCCGATTAACGTATTTTTACCTTTAGTCCTTAGTAATATATATATTTATTAATATATATATATATATATATATTATTATAATATTGTCACAATCGATATTTGTATTAATATAGCACTCTCACATTTCAAATAGCCAGTTAAATATATGATAAGATATCTATAGATTATATACGTAATATATATATATTATGGATCACGGTTCGCGTGGTTCTATAAAAACGGGGTTGAAAACATAGGCCAGTCGAGGCCGGGGCACTACCTCTTAAATAAAAAAGATAAAAAAAGCAACTAATGTAATAAAAATAACTCAAATTAGTTTTAATTATTACTATTAAATTAATGTTTAAAATGTTATTACAACGAGGAACGCTAATTTTATTAAGATCATTTATTCTCTTGCGAACATTATTTTTTTCGGCAAAAGGATCATTGAACTGGAGAATTTCGATTTGTGCCTTTCCAAAAGAAAGCATCAATTTATATGCTTTCAACACTGGCTTTGTCATGGCAACGTAAAAGGAACCTTATTCTTATTTTGTCTGTATTTGGAGGATTTTACACAAGCGCTGCCTCTCGAACACGTTATAAAAATAAGATAATGACTCGCCAAAATTTGACAACTCTAACTCATTAAAGTAGAGTGCCCTGTTTGCAAGGTAAAATATGGTGAGAAGCAAGGATAAAGGAGAGGAAAACTTATTTTTTTTAAAAAAATTGAATTAAAAAAAACTTAATTTATAGTTGTATTATAATAATATTAGCTAGGTTACCTAGGGGGATAGTAAACGTATAGTAGGTAGAGACAACCCTATTTATTGAGTTTTTATAACTATTATATATATATATATATAGATATATATATAATATATATATATATATATATATATATTACTGTATATATATACATAGTAATATTATATATATATTATATTATATACAGAGAGAGAGATGAGAAAGGAGAGAGAGTTATACTAAAATTTTCTATATACTATAATGAGACCGGATTGCCAAGGTGCAAGAAGCGAAGGAAAAAGTCCAGATTGGGGACTCATGCGGAGGCAACGCTAAGTTCGAGCACGTAAATTACTTTAAGTGGTGTTTGATTAGAGGAATGTATTTTGGATCACCTGCAGTAGTAGGGAGAGCGCATTCCGCACGAAAATGATGGTCGCAGAATCCTAGGACTTGACCAACAGCGCTTTGGTGTACCGGTAGACCATTAGACATTTTTTTGGGCCCAAATTTTTACCTGACCTTGACCTTTTGTGGCCTTGACCTTTTTAGTTCAACAACATCTTTGATCTTCATGGGTCACTTATTTGGCACGGATTTTTGGCAACACCTAAAGTATTTTTAGGCAACGGCCTAATTTTTTGGCAACCCTAATTTTGCGCCACTTCGAAGATATGAAAGGGGCGCTAAACGTTGCGTTTAGATGGCATAGTCCGGTTGACGTTTACACCACACTAATTTTTTTCGACCATGGGTCAATTTTATTGCCCACGTAGATTTTCTGTCCTTTCCTTTAGGGGGTTAGCACTTTTTGATCGGTGGATCTGTAACCGAAGGATTGTTGTTACTCTGTGAAGATCCCGCCGCACACAGTGCGGAAAAAGACTGGCAAGGTGGCCGGTGAGAAGGCCCGCGGGTTTCTGCAGGCCGCGTTCACAGCGCCCGGCGCGTTTCCCATATCCCACCTGAAGCCGTAGGTTCAAGCAATTCCGCCCCCTTATGTACCATCCCCGCCTTGTGTCCGCCGAGTACACAGCCACCATCTGCCAACAGACACACACAGCTTACACAACACACACAACACACACACAACCACCACACACACACACACGACATACGCCCCACGTGGTCATGACTTACGATTTTTCATCTGTTCTTAACCTTCCTTACCACCTCAAGCCTCACCGTTTTTATATGTTCGAGTTCCCATCGGTCAGAAATCAAAATAGACTCGACCTATCAGACCACGATGAAGCCTCTGACCTTTTACCCACACGTCCAGCGCTACGATTTAGTAGAATATAAAATATTAATTTCCAGGCTAGATAAGGCGAACGAAAAAGTCCACAGTATTAATTTATTATGAATAATAATAATAATAATAATAATAATAATATAATAATAATAATAATAAATAGATATAATATAATAATAATATATAATAATCAATAAAATAATTATAATGTGAATGAATAATAATAAAGTTGAAAAATGCCAATATATATATAATAGTGTATATATAATTATAAATGATATAATATAATTTATATATTATATATATATATAATATATATATATATATAGTATATTATATAATAGTAGTAGTAGATGAATGATATTGCGAATGAATTAATAAAAGTGTATATATGTGTTGGGATATGTTGGAAGTAGTACGAAGAGCGAAGATGGGAAGAGAGAGAGAGAGAGAGAGAAAGAAGAGAGAGAGGGAGAGAGAATATGAGAGAATGAGAGAAGAGAGAATGACTGAGAAGAGAGAGAGAGAGAGAGAAGAGGGAGATAACAGTTGAGTACGGAAGTGCGATCGACTCGGTCAAAGGTAGTTAGGCATTTACACTGTTTATTAACCTATTTTGAAATATCCAAATTTTATTAAATTCATGTTTTATTTGAAAATATTTTAACTATGTTTATTGAATTATTTTTATTATTAAGATATTTAATTATTTTTTATTGTTCTGTTTATAGCGGTCATCTTCGATCTATGAATAGGATTCGCAAAAGATAGAAGCTGTGGTTACATTGAATTCTGAACGTAAACACACGATGGAAGCGATGCTACTCAATTGTTTATCCTCGTTAAATCATTCGAAAATTATTATTTTCTTTTGAATTATCTTAAATTATTTAATTTATTGTAATTATTTTCATGTAATTATTTTAATATATTTTATTTTAGTTTGGATATTAAAGGCCTCGTATTCGAGACTAACCACGTGGAATTGTTTATGTCTGCAGTCAAACCAACGAAACCAAAACATTGCTCATGCGCATCTACAACGAAGAAGAGAAGAGAGAAGGAAAAGGGGAGAAGAGAGGAGAGGAGAGAGATTAGGCGATAGGAGGAGAAGAACGGGACGAGAAAGAAGAGGGGGAGAGAGAGAAGAAGAGAGAGGAGGAAGAGGAGAAAGGAGAGAGAGAAGGAAAGTCACGTGGCCAGTCCAGATTAATAACGTGAGTACATAAGTATAAAGCGTGCGAGTCAGGAGCACCCGTGGACCAATGGCGCCAAATGAAACCCCCGGATAATATATTATATATACTATATTATTGTTAATTATATATTATATATATTTTTATAGTAGAATAGGAATATTATATTGGAATAAATATTGTTATATGGACAATATATATATGGAAGGATAACGCTAGTGAATGTATTGGTAGCTCAGGTTGGAGCTATTAAAAAATAAATATGATGATATAGAAACACTATGAATGAACAATGACACTTTAACAACACATACACTATGTTCACTTGTACACACACACACACAAACACAAAGATAAGAACACAAATAAGCGTACGATAACAGGTCAGCACACCCACACACAGACACACACAGAACAACACGCACGACACGATTTTAGCTTACTTACACAGCACACAGAGGTTTACGTATACATCACACACAGAATTTAGCTTGATCGCAAAGCAGTTCCTATGACCACTTTAACACTTTACACTATGGTCACTTATAGCAATCATGCTACTTTCAATAGACACACTTTTAAACATAAAGACAATAAGTACACCTTAGCGTTCGTCTCCCATAGACAGCTTTACACTGACGGCTCATTAATAACACTTAACTCACATGATGACACTTTAAAAGGCAAGAAATGATACACATTACACCTTTACAAAAAGTAAGACGATCTGGGTTTTGTATATTATAATTTGTAGTGGGAATAGTTTTCCTTACTAATGATTTAAGGTTAAGCGAGGTAATATAAATAACCATGATTCAAGATAGCCCTTTTTCATAACCACAGTTCCAATATCTAGAGCGATAACAGATGTAATATGATAGTGACCTAGTACTAGGGTCGATGGGTAAAGAATTGGAAACACCAGGGTAGAACAGTTGCTCGGCAATGCAGGCCCTCCGGAGCACGCAAAGTCAGTCGACCCGGCACCGCAGGGCGACTGACTCACGCTGCGGCGAACGATAACATGAGATGATAGTACCTTAATTGCAAACTATATCAAAGAATTTCTTTTCAAATATACTATGAGTCCATTCATTTTTATTTCTACTTAAAACATTTTTATGTGAGAAAAATTTAATGTTGTTACGATTCCTATTTAACCTTGGTTAGGCATCATTCAGGAAATCTTTTATTATTTTGAACTTAATACTGTTTTAGGATTATTAATTTATTTAGAAAAATTACGAACTTACTTAGAAGAAAATTAAAGAAAAGACATTTGTGCGCTGGGTATATACAACATTTGTAATCTTTAGACTACAAATTGGTTATACAGAGATATTTTAGAATTTAAGGCAAGTATTACTTTACAGACTTTAAAGCTATTGGTAACAGTAAATTGTAGAGGTGTTTTTAGACCTCACTAGGGGAGTGGATATAGTGTATGCTTTGTGTTATGTATGTTGTTGCAGCTGACTTAACTCATGTAGATACTTCAAGGCTAAATTGGAGCAAGGTTTCTCTTGTTGTTACATATGACTAAATGGTTACATATGACTAAAATCATTTATCATTCCTATATATGTGACTATTTTAATTACTACAATATTACATAATATATATTATTCTAGTAATAAAAACCATTATGTAATGTTTCGTATTTTATACATGACATTCATATTGCTATTGTATTCTTGAAAAGACAAATTGGCTAGACCCTTTCTTTCAACAATACAGCTTTAATACCACACGGAAGAAAAGTATTGTTTTCTGAGTTAATTGAATATTTAGGGGAGAAAAGAATGACCAGAATCACGTGCCGCGACACATTATTATGGTGGACAATATCTTTCCCAAGTAAATTTATTGATCTTCCTAAAGAGATCCGTAGCTAACACAAAAAAAAAAAAGCCCATGCTATATATAAATAATATCGTCTCTCATCTTATCATCGTTTCCTTATCTAAACATTTACGCACGTATGTATTTTACCAACCTTCTAAAATTGTAATAACTTCCAGCCAATCAACTAGCCCTAGGTAACTTAGGCGCAATAAATTGTTTTTATTTATTATATTTTTTTATATTTAGCACATAATAATTGGTTTATGACGCATTGAAATAAGAAAATAAATATAATTAAAAGAATATTGTTATATATAGTTTATAGTGACAAAAGTTAAACTTTGAATTTATTTTTGTCATGTTTATTATTTAATGTAATGTAGACCCGAGTATGG
>JABUQX010029469.1:0-2500 GCA_015478945.1 Trachelipus rathkii | reverse complement strand
GATGAGTAGAGTGTGACCTTCTGGGATAATCTGAATAATGTTTGGGATGGAGTGAGTAGGGGCTTCAGATTGATTGTGTTGGGAGACTTCGATGGTTGGATATGTGATCGAAAAAGATCCCTTTTTCGATCACCTATCGATTTATCGATTGATTTCTGTGAGGAGAGAGGTATGTGTGTAAGTAATACATTCTTTTGGCACAATAGTATTCATAAGTATACGAGAGTTGGGGTAGGTAGAGATGATATCGAACTGAAAAGAATAATTGATTTTGTGCTGGTGAAGGAGATGCTGAAATATGTGATGAACGCTAAATCACTTAAGGGGTTGGGGATGGGAATATAAGATCATTATGATGTTTTATTTAAGATTAAGTTGGTGGGGGTTTGAATGAAGAGGAAAGAGATATGGAAAGAAGTGGTTATAATTAAAAGTGAGAAATTAATTGAGCATGGTTATAAAGAAAAGTATACGAGTGCATTTGTGCATAAATCATTGAATGTGAACAATATGAAACTGAACAAATCTGAACGCAAATGAAGGTAACCTTTGTTAGTATAGCAAGAGAAATATGTGGATGCGCTAAAGTAGGAAGTAAAAATGTCAATAATAAGAGGTGGAATGAAGAGGGGACGCAAGTGGTTAAAAGTAAAAAAAGAGGCATGTTTGAATGTGTCAAAACCCAATGATGAAGTCGTAAAAGAAAGGTTCCTAGAAATTTATAAGGTGGAAAAAGGAAAACAGTTGCATACGAAGGAAGAAAAAAAAGAGGTAAATGAACAGTTTGGATGGATGATGAATGGGAACTGGCAAAGAAATGGGAAGCTCATCTGGAAAGAAGAGCGAAAGGTTAAGAAAGAGAGTAGGGGGAATCTTCATAGAATTAGGAAGAGGAATGGAATTTTCGTGACTGATGAAATGGATGTGAGGAGAGTGTGGTGGGAACACTTAGAGAATATGCATAACATTGGCATTAATAAAGAGGGGATGATGAATGTGTGTACGCTTGATAGTGTAAGAAAAAATAGGGATTTCAGGGATGAAGTAATTAATAGGGAGGAGGTAAAAGATGATAGAGTGAGAAAGTTGAAGAAGATAAATCCGCAGGTATAGATGGAACTACTGGTGAAATGATCAAGAATGGAAGCCATATTGTGATGGACTGGGTATGGAAGTTGTGTAACAAAGTTTTTCTGGAGGGTATATTTCGAAAGGATTGGTAGAGAGCAGTAATACTACCATTTCATAAGGGTAAGAGAGATAAAAGAAACTAGGAACTATAAAGGAATTAGTTTATTGAGTGTTGTAGGGAAGATATATGCTGGTACTTTGGTTGAAAAAGTGCTTCGAGTGTCTGAAGGACAGATTGGCGAATAAAAAATGTTTGAGAAAATGAGAGAGAAGAAGAATAAATTGAATTTAGGTTTCATGAACTTGCAACAGGAGTATAACAAGATTAATGGAGAAACTCTGTGGCAGGATTAGTGATATATGGTGTTAGTGGTAAGCTTCTGAATGGAACCAAAAGTATGTATGTAGATAGTGAAGTATGTGGGAAAATAAATGGAGATGAAAGTGAATGGTTTACTATTAACAGTGGAGTGAGGCAGATATGTGTTATGTCTCCCATGGCTATTTAATTTTTATATGGATGAGGGTGATGAAAGAATTAGAGGAAGGGGTAGTAGAAGAAGGTGTTACACTGAGGAGAATGGAAGAGAGTGGAGGGTGCCCTGCTTACTGTACGCTGATGATTTGGACTTACGTCATGCTCTTCTACTCAACAATCCTATTTGAATGTGCATGTTACACCCTTCCACATCTGTTCGAAGTGAAGGAAGAATAGCAAATGAGAGTAGTATATATGTTATATATATATATATATATATATATATTTATATATATATATATATAGTATATATATATATATATTGTTATATATATATATATAATATAAATGGAATAAAAATAATAATTTTATTATTCATATTATCCAAAAATTAATCATACACTCGAAAATAAATTAATAACTAAATATTTTGCAAAAACTTCTTTTAATAATATTTCAAACCGTGAATTGCGGATGCGGATACATATATCACTAAGATATATATATATATATATATATATATATATATATATATATATATATATATATATATATATATATATATATATATATATATATATATATATATATATATATATATATATGTATAGATATATAAAAAAGTGTAAATAAAACTCTTTCAAAGAGCATATATATATATATATATATATATATATATATATATATATATATATATATATATATATATATATATATATATATATATATATATATATATATATATATATATATATATATATATATATAGTTTGAATAAAGATTTGCAATCGCAAATTAGTAATTAGAATAACAGGTGAAGCGTTTAACAAAAGAAATATCTAACCTGTTGAAGCAAAAGCCCTGTCCCCAGCCAAGGATGTAAATGCAAAA
>JABUQX010029468.1:0-27500 GCA_015478945.1 Trachelipus rathkii | reverse complement strand
TCTTTCACTAAGTTTATTGCACTGACAATGTCCAAATGGAACTCTGTAACTGTTTTGACAATGGTTTACTACAATTGTACGAAATTTTACTAAAACAATTATATTGTTTATTATAAAATTCAAATTTACTTATGAATTTAAAACGTAGAAGATAGCTCTTCTGTGATATATATATTATTATATATCATATTATTATAGGTATTTATATATTAATCTTATTATGAGTAGTGATATAAATATTTTTTATATATTATAATTATATAGTATCTATTTTATGATATAAGTATATTAATTAACCAGGCCATTCTTTTATTTCTCCCAATGACGCAAGTATTGGCTCAGGAGTCTCTTAATAAGGAAAAACCGCTTCATGCCGTTCACACCATCTGGTTCTGCACATCTTTTTTGATCTCTTGTTTTTATTGGTTAGTCTCCAGAAAACTTTTGACTTATCTTCCAGAAGTTTTCGTGGCGCTTTGATGCTCTGAAATATCGATATAAAAGTAGTCTATATTTTCAGAGTATGGAATTGCTAAGATTACTGTTTTTCGAATTACCTGAGAGATTTCAGAAGAGTCTGGAGAACGAGATTTAAACAATGTGCTAACACAATGTCGTTGTATAGGGGAGGCTTTTGAATACTCTTCCGAATACAGATTGTTCAGGCGCCTCGGAATTTCACCTCTCTATGGTAAACGCGCCTCATGTATATCCTCCTTTGGCCTCCTTAATGGTTTCGAGGTTTTTGTATTAAACCAAGCATACGCCGAGTCTCCCAAATTAACATTTTTGCCAATGTGCTTTTCTTCCTGAATTATCATAAAATCCTGTATACGAGAAGATTATTATAAATCACCTATTCTTAAAGTTAATCCAGAGGAGTATCACCTCCATCACCACCAATCAGCGTATCCGTTTACACAAAGTGAAACTGTTGCCTGCCTTTGGGAACATGTTCAGATATGATTCACAGTAAGGTAGATAGTTCCGAACAATCAAATTTAGTGTAGTTCTTCATTATACTTTCTTATTTAGTCAAGCATCATATTATTCCCACGTTTTTAGTAGTTAAAATGAGTTAAGCTGTGAGACTAAATGCACATGTAATCAGATTTCATCTTTATATCATCGACTCTGTATACATTACTCGAATTTTTTGAATATGATATAGGGATCTTGGGAAGATAAAGATTTGGTTTCGGTTAGGATTAAAATACCGTGGTCAACTTTATAACCGCTAGGGATTCTAATGCTTTTCGAAACCTAAGCCACAGAAACGGCACGTCAACCAAATCTTGGGTTGTGACCTGGTTTTCAATTCCTTCAGTGGGAACCCGGCCGAGTTGATAATGGCACATCCAATACTATCGTCTCACGGACTTGAATCCGAACTATAGTAACGCCGGCGGGAGACTTATTGCTTATTAATACAAATAGGGAACATATATTAATTGCATCCACGAAACTACGCACCAAGCAACTTAACCATAAGGCGCATAGGAGAACTGTACCACGGGCTATCTTCGCTGTTAGAAACCCAAAGTGGTTAAAAATAAAACACGTATAAAAATCGTTGAATTAATGTACACAAAAGAATTCATATTTAGGATTAGGTACAGAAATTTTTCCTCTAATATTTCCATAATCACAATAGAGTGAATATTTTACTGATTTATTTTTGAGTGTCCAGTAAAAATTAGTTTTGTATTTATTGTATATTGCTTTCGTCGATTTTAATTGGCATGAATAAAGTAGCTTTCAAAATTACTATAATTAATAATTGGAAGTAATTTATATTATATGAGAATAATATAATATATATATTATTAGTATTATATATTTATTATATTATAATTATATTAATAATTATATTAATATATATATATTATATATAACTCATATAATATATATATATATATAGTATATATATATATTATAGTAATAGCAGAGTTAGGTATTTAGTGTGTTGTATTAGGGTGTTTTCAGTTTATCATGCAGAAAAATTTCGCGGGGGGGGGGCGTCGCCGCTAGCCCCCATATTCAGCCCACCATGGCTATTCGACACTGAGAGTGTTTATAGGATTATGTTTGAGGACGATTATTAAATATTTAAAAGCGTATCCTATGACAATAAGATTATATCATATTAGATAATATAATATCGTATATAATGATAATATATCATATGTATATATATGTAGAATATTATATATATATATATGGTGTGATTATAACATTCATTTAAAATGAATGAGTCAAAGGAGAGATTTTTACTCTTCATCAGCGGGAATTCGAACACTGGAATCCGCTTTGCTGAGTTAAACAGTAACCGAGCGCTTTTAATCCACTAAGCCAGTCCACGTCCCCAAAATTCATATATATATATATATATATATATATATATATATATATATATATTTATATATTATATATATTATATAATATAATTATTAATATATATATATATATATATATATATATAATATATATATATATATATGTTGTGTATTTAATTATATATATATATAATATATATATATATATATATATATAATATAATATATATATATATATATATATATATATATATATATATATATTTGAAAGGTGTTCGGTATGACAGGAGATCGGCCCCGAGGAGGTAGAAGAAAAATAGGAACTGTTACCAGCATGAAGGTTGATAAAGACTAGGAACTGTCATCAGCAAACCTATATTTAAACAAATAAATAATATAATAATAAATATAACAATAAAATAAATAATACATAATACAAAATACATGAAATCAAATGTATGAAAATATATAAAACACGGTATACAAATAAGAAAATAAAATAGTTTCCCCATAAATGTAGTTTTCTTTAACGAGGGGAATTTTAAGGGTGACCATTATATTTGAAATAAAAATTAATACACAAATTCAAATACGAAAAGTAAAATATACACTTGTAAATTTAGCATGCAATTTGATAATGGATAAATTGACATAACTATTATAAAAAATATGGAACACGAAAATACATATAATAACAATATTCCAATCACGTAAATGTAAACAATACATAAAGCAAAAATATTGTTAAACAGCTTACCCTGTACTTTACGTAAGAAATGTAAAATAATATGAAACGAGACGAAATCACAAACTAAAAAATGCAGTCGTTGTAATTACTGAAAAAACGAGGGTTGATTGACACACATCAGGAAACTGGTTACCTTCACAATCAAAACCTTTTTGCACAAATAACAAGAGCGTTGAAAATAACGTTGTATGCTTCAAAATGGCGACGACAAGAAGGAGGAGGGAGACAACAAGCGTGAGCGACATCTGGCGCTAGCGCGGGAAAGCCAGAGAGAGCGAAAGAAAAGGAGAGAGAGAGAGTTATTGAATTAAAGATAAAATAAGGAGACTACATTTACCCCCCCCCCCTCTAGGGACGGAGTCCTGAAAGAGGAGAGTAGGAAGTAGGAGGCGTGGACGAACGGAGTTTATGAACGCAAAAGGAGGGGTCATGTCAGTTGAAAACATGGGCTCAGAAACTCGGAAGCGTGATCCCAACAACGGACATGCTCTCGACCTTTGGTCCAAGCTGTAATATCGACGACAAAAAAATGTATGACTTAATTGCTAAAAATGAAGTTCGGCGAGCGGAGCCGGAAGTGAAGTGGCAGTCAGAACTGTAGACGAAGTAACAACCGGAGTTGAAGGATGATGAGCCGGAACAAAAGGGAGGGAAAAGCCGGAGCTGAAGGGGAAAAGGGACGGTCGAAGTGGAAGAGGAAAGAAGAGGCATAGTTGAAGAAAAGAGAAAAGGCGGAAAAGGGTAATCACCATAAGAATATACAGCGCTAAAAGACACCATGTCTTGCGACTTCAAAAGATGGCAGGAGTGTTTAACAGAAAAGTACAGGGTTTCAAACAATTCCTAGCTATATCACTATCTGTGACACCTAACCTATTTATAAGCTTACCATTGTAAGTAGTGGTTTGAGTCCGTTCAGGAGTTGAAGTTTCGATAATATTTTGGGTGATATCACCCTCTACAGGTGACATGATGACAAAAATATATCAAAAATTGTAAAAGTAGACAAAATATTATAAATAGAACGACAGGGGAGCACTGCTGCAAATCTGCCTAAGCTAGCTAAACTAAATCTAAAATAACTTAAAATTAGAGAGGTACTAAACTCTAAAATATAAAAACTGGGGAGTGAAAAAAACGAAAAAAAAAATAATTACAATGATGAGGAAGGCAATCACCTTACAAAATCTGGAATGTTAAATTGAGAACAGAGAATAAGAACAAAAAATGTTAAATTGAGACCCGATAAAGGCCAAAAAATGCATAAAAATAATATATATAGACGTAAAATATTGTAAAAAATATACGTAAAAATAATTGAAAAACTCGAAAAAAAAATATATCCGGAGAATTGTGTCCGGTGAGATCTGAGAAGACAAACACGTCTTGGAGGGCTTCGTGTAGGCCACAAGCTTGAAAAGTATCAGAAGGCAGTTCTTTCACGACAGGAGTCACCAAATGAAGGATTGAGGTTGGATGGAAGATCGGCGCCGAGGAGGTAGAAGAAAAACTAGGAACTGTTACCAGCATGAAGGTTGATAAAGACTAGGAACTGTCATCAGCATCAGTAAACCTATATTTAAACAAATAAACAATAAATAATAAACATAACAATAACTTAACAATAAAATAAATAATACATAACAATACAAAATACATGAAATTAAATGTATGAGAATATATATAAAAATAAGAAAATAAAATAGTTTCCCCTAAAATGCAGTTTTCTTTAACGAGGGGAATTTTAAGGGTGACCATTATATTTGAAATAAAAATTAATACACAAATTCAAATACGAAAAGTAAAATATACACTTGTAAATTTAGCATGCAATTTGATAATGGATAAATTGACATAATAACTATTATAAAAAATATGGAACACGAAAATACATATAATAACAATATTTCAATCACGTAAATGTAAACAATACATAAAGCAAAAATATTGTTAAACAGCTTACCCTGTACTTTACGTAAGAAATGTAAAATAATATGAAACGAGACGAAATCACAAACTAAAAAATGCAGTCGTTGTAATTACTGAAAAAACGAGGGTTGATTGACACACATCAGGAAACTGGTTACCTTCACAATCAAAACCTTTTTGCAAAATAACAAGAGCATTGAAAATAACGTTGTATGCTTCAAAATGGCGACGACAAGAAGGAGGAGGGAGACAACAAGCGTGAGCGACATCTGGCGCTAGCGCGGGAAAGCTAGAGAGAGCGGAAGAAAAGGAGAGAGAGAGAGAGAGAGAAGAGAGAGAGAGAGAGAGAGAGAAGAGAGAGAGAGAGAGAGAGAGAGTTAATTGAATTAAAAGAATAAAATAAAGGAGAATACAATAATATATATATATATATATATATATATATATATATATATATATATATATATATATATATATATATATATATATATTAGAGTATACTTTATATATATACTATATAATATATATAATATATATATATTATAGAAGCGCCCATATAGGCGAGTTGCCCCATGATTAGATAGGCACTTACCTAATTCCTCTTTTTTATCATAACTTAAATATTTACAAAATATGGTTATAATCATTAACGAATTTTTCAATAAAATTATTTAAAATAGTGCAAGTTTTTGGTATTGTGAATTTAAAAAATTGAATGAAAGAAAAACACGCTGTATAAAACTAATGCATTACGGTTATAAAAAGTACTTCTAGGGAAAAAATATAAAAAAAATAAAAAATAACATCGAAACATATCTCTCAACTCAACATCAATATAAACACTGAGGTATCCCATAAAGGCGTATAAAGTGGTTCCAACTATTCCGTGATTCTATTTTATTTATCTAAGAAAAATGGCATGGGCACTTTACCTCGCATGAGCGTGCTGCCCCACCTTACACTAATTGAGAAGGCCTTTAAAATCCTAGTGAATTTTGGACATTTATATCCAATAGTGGCAAAGCACAAAATCCTCTAAAACATTGTCTTACAACCTACTTATCTAAATCTAAAATTAACAAAATAGAAGAGATATATATTGAAGCTCTGCTGTAGTAATTGCTATTCAGACAGAACTTCTTTTGTAAGGATGTTAAACACAGGAGCAGATTGAGCTTATAATTTCAGTTTGTACAAGAAGGTAGCCTGAAGCTTGAACCCCAGATATCCGCATAAATCAGAAAAAATATTGAGCAAAAATAATACGAATAAAACAATGATATAATAATATATAAAATAATGGTAATGACAATAAATAAAATAAGAAGTGTAAATTTGAAATATGATAAGACAAGTTAGGCCGTACATCGGACCTACTTGCGATTTGTGAAAGTATATTGACACTTAGCTGAGACGGAGACCATTGGCCAAGTTTTTAATTCTGTAAATTTGAAGCCTTGAGGAGAATTAGGTTTTGTTTAAGTCGAGACCGCCAAAAGCTTTTGCTACCATTGAAGTAATAAATAACTAGAACGAAGATGGTAAGAGGAAATATATATTGAAGATTGCTACAAGTCACTTTTACCACCTTTGGGGCTCCAATAGGGCCCTACATCGGAACCCTCCTACTTAATTATTTAATTTATACATAATATATTAAAAATATTTTTGGCGGGGTCACTGCAGCTCACCGCATTAAAAACAAGAATAAAGTTGTTTCAAAAAAGAAATTATTTACAGATGTGTATTGCCTTTCAATAATTCCAATTATAACATCACAACTGTTCGCTTGCGTAGATATATGGCAGTTAGAAAAGCGTAAACAAAGTATTGCCATTTCAAATAATTTCCGATAGATTTTTGAACACAGTCTATAAATTACAGTGCGGCCTATAACATTTATTTTGTTTATTATTAATTTGCTTACTATTGATAGAGGTCATTTTTATATTGCTTTATAATATTGCAACGTGCTATTATAGAGGTTCATTTATGACTCCTTCACCACAGGTTAACTTCCGCCTGCAGGCTAAGTGCGACGATGCCCTAATCCAAAAATAACGCGCGCCGGCCATCGAATGTGCCTACCTCTGCTCGATAGTCTAGTAGGAGCTTGGGCATGGAGGTGGCAGGATTCCCTGTTGCGATCGGGTTGATCGGGCGAGTCGGAACGTCTGCATGTGTCGTAAGAGTAGCCCGAGGTGGAACTGGAGGTGAAGAATCCTGAGCCGGAGTGAAGGAAGGCAAGGTTGACGATGACCGTGCGGGTGGAGTCTGAGCCGGTCGTATTGGTGCTGGTGGCGGAGGAGGAGGGGATAAGGAAGAGGATCAGGAAAAGGGAGAGGATGAGGAGGAGGAGAAGGAGAGGAAAGATGCAGGAGGAGAAATAGGAACGTTAAAAAGAACGAGTTGAAGAGGAAGATTTGAAACAAAAGGTTTTAAAGCGCATAAGGGTCGAGAACAGGAAAGAGGATTTTCTCGCCTCGAAGAAAGCAGGCTTAAGGCGATCATTCGAACCGATTTTCTGTGCGTTGTGGGACGTGTATCGTGAAGAATTCCTTGCGCTAAGTATACTGGAAAGTCATCGTACTTAGGTTTGGAGAGCGGTGCGGTTGGGAGTCAGTCGGCAACAAAGACATGAGTGGCAGGAAAGAAATGGTTCCCCTTAGGACTATAGGAAATGCACCTTGTGTTGACGAGAAGGAGTTGGTTCTCCACAGCGCCTCAAGCGGGGTAAGATAAGCAAGCGGAGGTCGGCCTGTAGAAGGAGGAAGAAGACTGAGAACGGAGAAGAAGTCACGCTGGAAGGACGAAGAAGGGAGAACCATCCACGTAATTCAGCAGCCGAACAGTGCAGATCCTCTTTAACTGCGGAGCGAATTGCCAAGCATTACAAACGGGAGAGCGTCAGTCCAATTTTCCGGATTGGGAGCTGAGCTGAAGAGAAGCCTATAGCTGACGGTGGAAACGTTCAATAATGCCGTTCCCTTTTGGATTGAAAGAAGTCGTGTGAATCTTCTCTGAACCAAGAACCACAGAAAGATTCATCAAATCCGCTGCCATAAGAAGGAATTCAAAGGTCTACCTTGTTCCGTTGTGGACAGAAAGCTGCACACAAAGCTCGAATCCATATGTGCTAAGAAAGCCTTTAGCCTATGGATTTCCGCGTTGGCCGACAAGAGAGAGGGATAGCCTCGGTTCCATCGTGTGAACCGATCTTTGCACCGGTAAGAATTGATTATTTCTTACGCGGGGGAGGCACGTAGGTCCAACTTTATGTCGATGTGGACAACGTTCAAAGCGAGCACCAGGGGGTAAGAAAGTGCCTAGCGGGGATTTGGTGTGACGGTGGACCTTAGAACGCTGGCAGGGAAGACAAGTGCGACACCAAGTTGCTACGTCGGCATTCAGATCAGGCCACACAAATCTTGCAGCAATCAGTTTGCGTGAAGCCTCAATGCCAGGGTGGAAAAGCGAGTGAAGATTGAGGAAAACAGCCTTACGGAACGATGCAGGTACGAAAGGACGAGGAGATCCCTGAGAGACATCGCACAGAAGTTTCTTCTCTTATCCCAGAGAGTTGGAGCCACTCCAGCTTGAGAGAAGAGTCTTGTGGAAGTGCAGGATCCTCAGTAGTCTGGCACGTTGCCATAGCGTCGTAGTCGATGTTGGGCAAGGCTGAAATCGCGTCGATTTCAATGCGGGAGAGAGCGTCAGCAGTGACGTTATCGATATAAAATATGTCTGACATCAGTGGTGAACTGGGAGACATACTCAAGTTGACGAGCTTCTCGAGGAGGGTGCCGTTCGTTTTTGGGAGACCACTTAGCGAAGGATTAAGTCGTTTTGTGATCATGAGATGTGGAACTCACGACCCTCCAGAAAGTAGCGGAAATGACGGACGGCGAGATACATCGCAAGTAACTCCCTCCCGAAAGCACTGTAACGTGTCTCAGGAGGTTGCAACTTGCGAGAGAGAAAAAGGCGAGGGGAGACCACACTCCGTTCAGGTGCTGCTGCAGGACAACTCCGACCGCAAAATCAGAGGTATCTACCTTAACTCTGGCGGAGCGAGAGTCTGAGGAGTTTGACTAAGAGTGTGGCAGAAGCGAGTGCTTCTTTGGAAGCTTCAAAAGCAGCCGTAGCTTCATCAGACCAGTCCACTTTTGTAGAACTGCCTCGGTGCTTGGGGCGGATGAGAGCGGTGAGGGGTCGAAGAATATCAGCGCCCGATTTGAGAAAACGATGATAGAAGTTAAGCATGCCGAGGTACTGACGAAGCTGCTTCTGAGAGACAGGCCTAGGGAAGGTGCGAATGGCCTCGACGCGCTCTGCAAGAGGGCAAATGCCATCCGCTGAAACAGTGTGTCCTAGAAAGGTAAGAGAAGGGACACCAAAAACACACTTTGCCGGGTTGTTGAGACGCATGCCACATTCGTCCAACCTGGCAAAAACGGCACGTAGATGCTGCTCATGCTCTGCAGGAGAAGAGGAAGCTATGAGGAGGTCATCGAGATAAGCAAAAGCGAAAGGGAGACCTCTAAGAACGTCATCGATGAAGCGTTGGAAAGTCTGAGCTGCCCCCCGCAAACCAAACGGCATTCTGTATACTCAAGTCCAAAAGGGGTGTGGGTGATGATGTGGCCGTCTTCGGTATGGTCCTCTATGCTTACTTGGATCTGGTGGAAGTCTTATAGATCCAGTTTGGAAAAAAAAAGATGCTCTTTACCTGCCAGATTCGGGTGAAAGGGGGTTGAAAAGAGCTGTGATGTGCGGCGGACCGGGTAATGCCGATGTCTGGTATGTTTGCAAGCGTTTCAGAAAAGCCCAGAAATCTCCCACAGGGCCTCAATCAGAAGTACCTTTAGGGACCATGTGGAGGAGGACCATGAACTTTTGGAAAGGCGGACCGATGTACAAGATGAGCATGGTGCTTCAAACTCCGCCTGTGGCTGGCCTGGAGCGTTGTCAGAGAGGCAGACTGCCGGAGCAACGAGCGAGATGGGAGACCAGTAGTTCTCATATGATTTGGCGCACAGAAATTTGTTGAACAGGGAAGAAGAAGAACAAGTTCAACAGCGCCGGAAAAAAAAAACCCTCCTTCTGCAGGATGGTGTAAGAAGGGGGAGGGACCAGAAGAAGGAGCAACAGCAGGATGCCTTTAAAAGCAGAAGAAACTACGGTACCTGCAGAAGACAGAGACGTACAACCGTCAACCAATCTCCTGTTTCTGAGATCGACCATAAGGTCGAAATGTGACAGAAAATCAGCTCCCAAAATGGGTTGGGTCACATCAGCAACCACAAATACCCAGGGAAATTGACGGCGGAGAGAGAGGGCTGTCTAAGGTGCACAGGCGCTCACCATGACGGAGGATGGTACTACCATTTGCAGCGTAAAGAGCCCGGTCAGGAAGAGGAACAGCGGACTTCTGGGTAGCATCTCGAGGTAGCAAAGAATACGAGGCTCCGGTATTGATAAGGTAGAAGAGGTTTGTGGACCTGTCGAAAAGGCGCAGGACATCCTGAGACGAAGAAGGCGGAGAGGAAGAAAACAAACAGAGGGGTGGCCAGCTGTATCCACCGCCTTTATGAACCGCTGGCTAGAGGGTTTCCCGAAAAAGTGCAGGGTTGGTTGCACCTTTTCGCTTTCAGGCCAAACCGGTAGTGGTAAAAACAATACCCATTTGGATATTGCTGAGGGCCTGGGGTGGGAGAACGGTCGGAGAAGCGGACGACCCATGAAAGAGGAGCGGCTTGTTGGGAACGAGGTCCTTGGAGGACCGCAGCGATGGCGGAGATGGACCATCGCTCCGCTTTGATGTCTTGCCCACCATGTTTCCCAAAGTAGGGAAAGACGAGCCCTATACCCGAAAAATCGGAAAAAGGATGAACAGGGTCTTGAGAGGAGCTGGAGATGGGACCAGGGGATACGAGGGATGGGGTTGGTACACGGTAAGAGAAAGAAAAAAGAAGAAGCAGCCGGAAGAAGGAAACCGAAAGAAAACCGCAGGTGTGGGGTAAGAAAAAGTATTATAAGGAGAAAAAGGAAGAGACAGGGGAGGCAAAGAGAAACAAAAAAAACAAATCTATGGTAGAAGGAAAGAGAAAAATGCCTGAGCTGCAGGAAAAGGGACAGTCACAGGGGCAGAAATAGCAGAAATAGCGGGGGCATTGGAGGAGTTAAAACGGCGCAGGAGACCATCTGCCCTCTCTGCTACCTCCTGAAGAGAAAGCTTCGGGTCCATAGATGCCAGAAAATATTGTACGTCATGAGGCAGTTTCTGCACAAAAAGTGTGCGGATGAAACCTGATTCCTGGGGAGTGGGAGGACCACTTAACAAGGAAAGCATCTGCACCAGGAGATCAGAAGGCTTCTGATCTCCCAGCGAGGTGCTACGTAGCAACTCCTCATACTTTGCTTCCTGAGTAGGAGCCATACGAGAGACCAAAAGATCTCGAAGAGCAGTGTAAGGAGTGTCAGAAGAAGATAAGGTGGGAATGGAGTCTCTGATACGGAGCAGACATCTCGGCAAGAAAGGACAGAACAATTACCGTATCTTGTCCTCGCCGTTCAATCGCTGACATGTGCGCAAATGACCTGTCATACGATTATAGAGAAAACATATGCTGAGTGGTGGTTTGTGAAATAGATAGGGAGGAAAGTACAACATTGCGTGGGAGAGAGGGAAGGGTGGAACCCGTTCTCAAACCATGACAGGAGCGCAGAGGAAAATGAAAGCAAAGAAGAAAGAAATGGTGGAGGAAGGAAGAAGGTAAGAATTTGGAAAGGGAAGAAGAAGGAAGAAAGACACAAAAACCACAGCCAACAATACGAAAAAAATTGCGATGGAATCTTTTGAGTCTTGTACAGAATATTAAGACACATGTGTCCTATTTTTTTTTTTTTTAAACCCCACGCAGCGTGGCCTATTACCGTGTACACACACAGCGGCTATACCGTACCACAAAGCGGCTATACCGTACCACAAAGCGGCTATACCGGTACCAACTATATAATATAAAATATTATAAATTATTAATATATATATAGAGAGAAACAAATAAAAAATATTAAAAAGAAAATAATATTAAAAAATAAATAATCACGAAAATGGATAATAATAATTTAATAATTTTTTAATAATAATAATTAATATAATAATAATTTAATAATAATAATAATAATAATAATAATTAAGAATAATAATAATAATGTAATAATATATAATAGAATAATAATAATATAATAATTAATAAATTAATATAATAATAATAATAATAATAAATAATAAAATAATAATAATTAATTAATAATTTATAATAATTAATGTAAAAATAATAAACTTTCCTTTTTAACAGTAGGGGAAAATGTAGTTAAAATGCAGAACTCCGAGGTTTCTACCAGGCAACAAGAAAGGCCATATATCAGAATGGCTGGCGGTTGTTGGCGGGGGGTCTTACTATACTACAGTGTTAGCTATGGCGTGCAAAATTCCAGATGCGAGTTCACCAAAGAAGTTACTTTGCTGTAGAATTGCCTATTCGACAGAACCTTCTTTTTAGTAATGTTAACACAGGAGCAGATTGAGCTTATAATTTCAGTTTGTACAAGAAGGTAGCCTGAAGCTTGAACCCCAGATATCCGCATAAAACAGAATAAATTGTTTTCAATAAAGAAATTATTACAATGTTTATTTCTTTCAATAATTCAATTATAACATCACAAAAATCTGTTCGCTTGCGTAGATATATGGCAGTTAGAAAAGCGTAAACAAAGTATTGCCATTTCAAATAATTTCCGATAGATTTTTGAACACAGTCTATAAATTACAGTGCTAAAATTTTATTTTTTTGGTTATTAAATTTTGCTTACCTATTATATAGGTCATTTTATATTGCTTATTAATATTGCGTGCTATTATAGAGGTCATTCATGACCTCCATCACCACAATATATATATTATATATATATATATATATATTATATATATATACATATATTAATAATATAATATATATATATATATATATTATATATATATATTATATATATATATATATAATAAATATATATATATAAATATATATATATATATAAATATAATATTATTATATATATATATTTGCATCAAGATGCAATAAATATAAAGTACGTATTTTATAGCCTTAAATTTTACCCATTTTAATCCATTAAAATCTATTATAATAATTAATAATAATAATAATAATAATAATAAATAATAAATAATAATAATAATAATAATAATAATAATAATATTATAACTAAACAATAACAATAACAATGAAAATAAATAATAATAATAATAATAATAATAATAATAATAATAATAATATAAAAAAATAATAATAATAATAATAATAATAATAATAATAATAATAATAATAGTAAATCAATGAAAATTGAAAAGTATTTATTAATGGAAAGGAGGAGACATGTTTGGGTCCGTAACGATTTCTTAGTTCAAGTGGCTGTTCCTCATCATGATAAAAATATTTAGACCAGGGGACTTAAATGTAAGGTTTTCCAAGTTTGCAGATGATAGCAAATTTGCTACCCAATAAGGAAGTTAATTGATGATGTATAAAATTTAAAAAAGATAAGGAGAGCTTGATCGTTGATGGGACATGAGAGGTTGCATTCCCTTCTTTCAGCTAAAGATTTTTCTTTCCTGCATTCATTCTTTCTAAAAACAAATCTTTCTTTTCCTCATAATCCATGGTTCATCGTCCTTTATTTCTCTGCCAGTCAGTAGAGACCAGTGCCTATCGGAGTGTGGAAAAATTTCTCGTTTTCTCTATCACTATTCGCTAATTTTTCATTCACTAGAAAAAAATAAAAAAAAAAAAAATCGTTGCAGGGGGATACTCTTCGACGAGCACAGCTGGCTTTCATCAAAGGAAAGTGCGCTAACCTCCTTGGTTGATCTACCTTGACAAATCTTTCATCTCTAGCAACTTCTGGAAATCTGCCTTTCCTCGCATCTTATCGATTCTCTGATCATTGTGTTGCTAATTCTCCAGCTGAAAAGGCTAATCTCTTCGAACCCCTCGCTCAACTAATTCTCTATTGCTCATACTAGCAACTTTCCCTCCCTCAAGTAGTGTTGGAAAGCTCTCAATGTCCAACCTATTCCGAAAAAGGAAGCCGCCCTGATCCTTCTAACTATCGCTCGTGCTCTATGTTAGTTCTATCTAAGATCTTTTGAAACCCCTTTCTCAACTTACTTCTTTAGAAATTCATCTGGAAACTCACTTCCATCGCAGTACGGCTGCCGGTTGCACGAAAAAAAATCTACTGCGATATACATTCCTACTAACCAATTTTATGGTTTTTCTTCGCCTCTTAGGAAACTACGAGAGACTTGGTGGTGCGCCTTGACATAGTCCAAAGCATTTGACCGAGTATGGCACGGTTCACTGCTCTCCAGTCTCCCCTCCTTTGGGTTTCCTCCTTCTCTTTGCTACTTATGTCAGCTTTCTTTTCAAATCGCTCAATATCGGCTGTTATTGATGGGGGCGACTTTTCTTCTTCTTTTCTGTCAATCAGTGGTGTTCCTCAGGGTCTGTACTTAATCTCCTACTTTATTTCCGTGACTTTTCATTGAATGGTTTCTCACCTTGCACCTCTAACTCTATCCACTCGTTTATTCCGATGCACTCGGACATTTCTTCTTTAACTCATATCAATTCTCCTCCCACTTTTACTTCTGGAAATTGCCTTTCGTCTTATAATCTTTCCTATTTATTCGTGCGCTGATGGATATGAAATAACTTCTGTGAAAATTTCAATTCTTAAAAAAACCCAACTTTTACAAATCTCTTCTATATAAAGAATACCTTCAACTTTCCTGTCTCTTTTCGACGGGTTCTGTCGTCTCCTCGGTGTTGACAAATTTTAAACATCCTTGGCTTAACATGTACAAAAAAAATGTCTTGGAAACCTCACATCAGCTAACGGTTGCTAGGGCGGCGCTCAAATGAACTGGAAAGTTACTCTGTTGTAAGGGACTATGGAGAACTTTTCCTCCTTTTCTCAGTTTGCTTCCGCTATACAAAAGGTCTCATCTCTGGAGGGGGGAAGGGGCTCTTGGTTTCACCGGCTTTTGGGACCAGGGGGTCGACAGTCAACGGCAAAAAGGCTTTTTTTAAATAAACATGTTCCTGGTACTTTTCCAGTCACTTGACCCCTCTATCCTTGCGAGCGGATGTTGGTGCTTTATCTCTATCCATAGGTACCCGCAGCAGCAAGGTGCTCGAGGGAACTTTCACTCGCGTACCACCACCTTACGACGCCTTCGTAGACAAATAGTGTGCGATTTGCGCACGAGTACTTGTTTGACATTGGTAACTCAGTGCTAGTTTGTGTGGTGCTTCCTGCTTTCCCAACTAACCTCTGTTTGTGGGAATTTTCTTCTTCCATCTGTCGTATTGCCCTACTGAATTTAAATCTCCTCACTTTAAAGCCGCGTCTGTGCTCATATGCCGTAATTTGCGCTAGAGGCGTGAACTGTTTTGAGAGAGGGGAGAGTACTACACCCCTTCCTTTGAATAGGGCTCTGCCGGCAAAAGTGTGTCAAATGTAAAAAAAATCCGTTTGAATGGGCAGATATGTGTTGTGCCAAATGAAATGAACTGAAATCTCCTATTCACCCGATCCAAAACATATTCAGAATTATCCTAGAAAAAATCGTACTCCTTTCAACATTACCCTCAGATGAACCCTAGTCGCAACCACACAAATTTTTTACTTTCAAAACATTAAATTTACCTTGAGACTTTCTAGTAACTCACACACACAAAATCTACCATTTAGCTCTCAACCAAACTTCACTCATCCAGAAATGCAAATCCTTATTCCCCCTCTTTCATTCTTCACAGAAACACAAACACATTTCAACCCACACCACTCGTCTTCACTGTTCCTTCATCTTGTTCAGTCACAGCAAGCAAATGAATCAAATTGCCCTTTCTAAATACATCATACCTCTCTCCTCATCTCCTCAACATTTATTCCATCTGGAACCATTTCATATACCAAGATACGATTTCATACATTTTCGCCCCGAGATAGAAGGGCGGCCACTTACTGCATCCGACCCTTCAATCCCTAGGCATGCCCCATGTAGACATTCCTCGAGCAAAAGAATAAGTGGTAGTAGCAGCCAACACCTAACTACCATCGTCCCTTAGTCCCTTCTACGGACACGCAGGACACTCCGATTGTTGGCGCAGCAATTTTCCTACCCTACACGTCCATGGATATAAGGTAGGGATGTCGTGTAAGAGTTTGTCTGAAGAGGGGTGTGAGATATTAAGTATGTGTATATGATATGATATGTCTGGAGGATGAGTGTGGATATGACGCCATAACAGAAAGGCGAAACATTAGGCACTGGAATGTCATACACCCATACCTAAGCACAAATGGGTTATATATATATATATATATATATTATTATATATATAATATATATATATATATTATAATATATATATATATATAATAGAATTTATAATATTTTATAAATATAATAAATTTATATTATTATTATTATTATTATTATTATTATTATTATTATTATTATTATTCTATTATATATTATTTGAGTTTAATAAATAATATTCATTTATTCAAAATTCTTAAATTGTTCAATTAATTCGGCAAAATAATCCGGCGAAAATTTGCCAGATGACGATGTCGATGCGATTTATCTTTTTAAAAAAAAAATATGCCGAATTTTTTGACGATGACGATGGCGATTAATCGTCCCATCACTAGGAATGTGTGATGGGTTTTCGATGTGCAAGAGGAAATAGGGATATGTTGGTGGATGAGTTCATTTTAGTAAGAGGAGGTAATGTAGAGTGAAGAAAAAGTTGCAAGAATGGTAAATCTGCAGGTATAGAATGAAATACTAGTGAAATGATCAAGAGCGGAGTGAGAGGTGATTGATTGGATTTGAAGTTGTGTAATAAAGCGTTTTTATGGAGGATAGTTCCAAGGATTGTAGTGAGAGCGGTAATAGTACCTAATATTAAGGGTAAGGGAGAAAAGGGAAATTGTAATGTAAAAATTATAGGGGAATAAGTTATTGAGTGTTTGTAGGGAAGATATATGCTGGTATTTTGTTTGAAAGAGTGCGTCGAGTTGAACTGAGGGACTGGATGGGGAAGAACCAGGTGCGTATTAGGAGAGTGGTAGAGGATGTGTGGCTTCAAATCTTTACATGAAACAAATGATTTGAGAAAATGAGGAGAAGAAGAATAAATTATATTTAGGTTTAATGGATTTACAAACAGGCGTATGATATGAATTAATAGGGAAGTTTTATGGCAGGTATTAGTGATATATGGCTGTGGTGGTAGGCTTCTGAATGGAATCAAAAAGTATGTATGACGGAATAGTTGAAGCGTGTGTAAGAATAAATGGTGTCAATGGTGATTGGTTAGGATTATTATTAGCGGAGTGAGACAGGGTTGGGTTATGTCCTTGGTTATTCCAATACATACTACGAACACTAAGACGGATGGGTGTTATGAAAGAAATTCGAGGGGATGGCAGGAATGTTGTTAGAATGTGGAGAAATGGAGAGGAAGTGTGGTGCCCTACCATTATATGCGGATGATGGTTTTGTGTGGCGAATCTGAAGAGAGTTTTGAGAGGATTGGTTTGAGAGATTTGGCAGGGTATGGGTAAAAGGAGGGGGTTTGATAAGGTAAAACGTAGATATAAGAGTAAAGTTATGCGTTGTGAAGTGAGAGACAGTCGCTTCAGTGTTGTTGAGTTATGTTAGATGATGAGCAGCGGGAGCAAGTGTCTGAGTTTAACATATTTTTAGGGTAATGTGTTGGTATGAGAAGGGAACGGATGATGACGAGTGTAGTAGGAAAGTTGTAATGGCAGGAAGGTTGCTGGTGCAATTAAATCGTTGGTGAATGGTTAAAGGGACTAAGGTCTTGAGTGCGCTAGGAAGGTCTTTACATGAGGTGTATGTTGTTACCTGTGTATGTTATGGTAGTGAGACTATGGTCTGGAATTAAGAAGTATGAATCTAAAGTTCAATGTTTCAGATGGACAATCTTAGAGAGCATGCTAAGTGTGAAAAGAATTAATAAAGTGAGGAATGAACGTAACTTATTAGAGAGTTGTGTGGTGTGGAAAGGAAAGGGGTAAAATGAGAGAATAAATGAAAGTATGTGAGAATGGTTTGGTCATGTGGGAAAGGATGAATGATAGCCGGTTTGTGTTAAGCGGGATGTATAGTTGAGAGTGTGTTGGGAACCGACCGGCTGGGAGACCGAAAGAGGAGTGGATTTGAGTACGTTAAAGGAATGCCTGGAGAGGAGAAATGTGAGTTTGGCAGAGGCAGAGAATAAAGGTGCAGATAGGAGAAAAAAGAGAATGGCGGTTTTTGTATGGGGCATGTTGTGGCCCACGCTGGGCCAGGGATGAACCCTACATTGACAATATGCCATAGTGAGGGCCCGTCGCGGTCCCATGATGCTCGAGGGTGGATTTTCGACTGCGATGAGTTTCCACTAATTAATGGTACAGAGGGGGCGCTAAGGCTGGGCTTTCTTTTCGACGTTGTCATGTTCTCCTACTGCTGTTCTTTTTCCGATTCTTGTACAGCACCTTACCCCCAATCTTATGGAAGAAGAATTAGTAGAAAAGAAAGAAAAGAATTATTTTATTATTATTATTATTATTATTATTATTATTATTATTATTATTATTATTATTATTTATTATTATTATAATAATAATAATAATAATAATTTATACATAATAATAATAAAATTAAATAATAATTTTTAATAAAAATAATAATTAATGATAATTAATAATAATAGATAATAATAATAATAATAATATAATAATAATTAATAATAATAATAAATAATAATATAATAATAATAATAATAATAATAATAATAATAATAATAATAATAATAATAATAATAATAATAATAATAATAATAATAATAATAATAATAATAATAATAATAATAATAATAGTACCTTCCTCCTGCTGTACGCCTAGGCCTTTTCACTGCTACAGATTTCTCCATCACAATACGTCGGGGGTTTCTGCAACTAAACTTGTTGGGCGGAGGATGCTCGTGGCGCCAAACTACCAATACGAGTCAACCCGTCATTGGACGGTAGGTCTCATCTAGTAGAGGGAGTCGCCTCCTGGAGGTGGTCCTGGCTATACTGCGTCTGGGTCATACCATTCTCACCCATGGGGGATCCTCCGACCTGCCCATTTTGCTCCTCCAATTGTCCTCTTACAGTCATTGACCTCTTTGAGGGTTGCGAGGCCATCTCGACCCTTAGAAGCAAATTCTTCCCTGATATGCTCACTTTACCTCTTCAGCATTGCCTTCCGGGCACATCCTATCCGAATCATCTCACTTTGCGTAGTTTGAATCGAGTTTTGCCTTTCTTATTTTTGGAACTGAAATCTTGTTAAAAGAAATCTAAACCATTTCAGCTCTTTCATTTTCGGTTCGTGTTATGGATTTCCCTCTGTCTTTGTTAGTGTGCTGTGAAGGTCCCATGTACATCCAGTCAAAAAAAAAATATTATTAGTAGTTATTATTATTTCATTTTATTGCTGTTGAAAAGTCCTGTATCCACTGCAAAAAAAATATATTATTATTATTATTTCATTTATAGAAATTTAAGAGCGTGAAGAATGTTTCTTCCTTGTTGAAGAAAGTAAGTGAAAAATGTTCCGATTCAAATTTTGAAACAGATGAAGAAAGATTCTTTGGTAAACTTGTGAAATCGAAATTTCCGTTGGTGACTCTCAAAAAGTTGAGTGAGAAGGAATTGAAGGTAAATTTTGATTTAAACTTAGCTAGTTATAAAAATAATTTTTATCAACTAGGGTTGGGGTTGCAAACATTCACCAGAAATCTGAGACATGCATGAACATTTCTAGGTCATAAGTAAGTGGTTGCTGAACCCCAACCCAGCTACCACTGTCCTTTTAGCTGCCTCTTACGACACAGAGAACGTACGTTGTGGAAATTTTTTCTCCCCTACACATGGATATTTCCCCTAATTACAGGGATATTATTATTATTATTATTATTATTATTATTATTATTATTATTATTATTATTATTATTATTATTATTATTATTATTATTTTACAGTTTTTGTTATAGCTTTACTTTATTATGACTTTAATTAGAGTAGTACAAAATTAATCAGCCGAATCCGGTTTGGTAGTAAAACTCCGACTGTTCTCATGCAATTCTTCACAAGGATGCCATCATCAGAAAATTCCAGAGCCTCATGTTACTTATATTTCATCCAAGAATTGTACAAATTCTGTCCTACCAAAAACTCTCCATAGATAAAGCAATTATTTTATTCGTTCCTCTTCTTCCCACTCATACCAGGACTCTACCAAAAGTGATACAGTAACTCCGACTTTCCTTCTCTTTTTATTTTGAATGGCTCCACAGTTGTATTACTTTCTGCTAAGACTAAATTCGTTGCTCAAACCTTTCCCTCTAATTCCACTCAAGATAATTCCTCTTCCCCCATATCTATAACCCACCCTCTCCCCTCCCTCACTCCATTCACATATGTCTTCTAATATATTTTCTTTCGAAGATTTTTTATTTTTTTTTAACTCGTATTTTCCTTTCCGATTTTTCCCGTAATCGAGGAAAGGAACTTCGGACTTTTTAGAAAGGTTCTTTCTAGGAATAAAACCCAACTCTCTCTCTCTCTCTCTCTCTCTCTCTCTCTCTCTCTCTCTCTCTCTCTCGTCTCTCTCCTCTCTCTCTCTCTCTCTCTCCTCTCTCTCTCTCTCTCTCTCTCTCCTCTCTCTCTCTTCTCTCTCTCTCTCTCTCTCTCTCCTCTTCTCTCTCTCTCTCGCTCTCTCTCCCTCTCTCTCTCTCCTCTCTCTCTCTCTCTCTCTCTCTCTCTTCTCTCTCTCTCTCTCTCTCTCTCTCTCTCTCTCTCTCTCTCTCTCTCTCTCTCTCTCTCTCTCTCTCTCTCTCTCTCTCTCTCTCTCTCTACTCTCTTCTCTCTCTCTCTCTCTCTCTCTCTCTCTCTCTCTCTCTTCTCTCTCTCTCTAACTCTCTCTCTCTCTCTCTTCTCTCTTCTCTCTCTCTCTCTCTCTCTTCCCTCTCTCTCTCTCTCTCTCCTCTCTCTCTCTCTCTCTCTCTCTATATATATATATATAATATATAATATATATAATATATATATATATATATATATTATATATATATATATAATATATATATATATATATATATATATATATATATATATCTTTCTTTCTTTTTTTTTCTTTCTCCCTCTTTGCCCCAAGATTGGGGGTAAGGTGCTGTACAAGCATCGGAAAAGAAAAGCAGTAGGAGAACATGACAAACGTCGAAAAGAAAAGGCCCAGGCCTTACCCCCCCTCCTGTACCAATTAATTAGTGAGAGGCTCGTCACAGACAGAAAAATCCACCCTAGAGCATCATGAGACCGCGACGCGACCCTCACTATGGTAAATCGTCAATGTAAGGTTCATCCCCTGGCCAGTGGGCCACAACCATGCCCCCATACAAAACCCCGCCATTCTCTCCTATCATGCACCTTTATTCTCGCCTCTGCCAAACTCACATTTCTCTCCTTCAGACATTCGTTCACCGACTCAATCCACTTTCTCTTCGGTCTCCCAGCCGGTCGGTTCCAAACACACTCTCCACTATACATCCGCTTAACCAACCGACTTTCATTCAATCCTTTCCACTGACCAAACCATCTCAAATACTTTCATTTATTCTCTCATTTACCCCCTTTCTTCACACGACACCACTCTCTAATACGTTCATTCCTCTCTTTATTAATTCTTTCACACCTAGCACGCCCCTAAGATTTGTCCATCTGAACACACATTGAATTTAGATCTATACTTCTTTTCCCAACCATAGTCTCACTACATACAATAACACAGTTAACAACATACCCTCATGTAAGACCTCTAGCGCGCACTCAGACTTAGTCCCTTTACATTTCACCAACGATTTAATGCACCAGCAACCTTCCTGCATTCACAACTTTCCTACTACACTCTGCATCATCCGTTCCCTTCTCATCACAACACATACCCATAAATATTTAAAACTCAGACACTTGCTTCAGCTGCTCATCATCTAACATAAATTTCACCATGAGGACTGTCCTCACTCACACCATAACCTTTACTCTTATCTACGTTACTTTCAAACCCCTCCTTTTACACACCCGCCAAATCTCTCTACCAAACCTCTCCAAACTTCTTCAGATTCGCCACACAGAACCAAATCATCCGCATAAAATATGTAGGGCACCCTCCACTCCTCTCATCTCCATCATTCTAACACCATTTCCTGCCATTCCCACCTCAAATTTTCTTTCATAAACCCCATCCATATTACACATTGAATAACCAAGGAGACATAACACAACCTGTCTCACTCCGCTATTAATCCGTAACCAATCACCATTGACACCATTTATTCTTACACCACGCTTCACTATCGTCATACATACTTTTGATTTCCATTCAGAAGCCTTACACCAACACCATATATCACTAATACTGCCATAAAGCTCCCTATAACTCTATCATACGGCCTGTTGTAAATCCAAAAACTAAAATGAATTATTCTTCTTCTCCCTCATTTTCTCAATTCATTGTTTCAATGTAAAGATTTGATCCACACATCCTCTACCACTCCTAACGCAACCTTGTTCTTCACCAACCAGTCCCTCAGTAACTCGACGCACTCTTGACCAAAATACCAGGATATACCTTCCCTACAACACTCAATAAACTTATTCCCTTATAATTTCTACCAGTTCCCCTTATCTCCCTTTACCCTTATATAAGGGTACTATTACCGCTCTCTCCAATCCCTTGAACTATACCCTCCATTAAACGCTTTATTACACAACTTCAAATCCAATCAATCACCATGCTCGCCTCCGCTCTGATCATTTCATTAGCTTATTTCATCGTATACCTTGCAGATTTACCATTCTTCAACTTTCTCAACCTACCCTAACTCCTCCTTACTAATAACCTCATCCCCAAAATACCTATCCTTCTTGCACCATCCAAAACCACACACATTCACTAACACCTTATCATTACTGTTAATATTGTGCAGTTTTTCGAAGTGTTCTTCCACACTCCCCTCATAATCCATTTCATCAGTTACAAAAGCACCAATCCTATTTCATTATTCTAAGCAGATTCCCCTTATTTTCATTCTTAACCTTTCGCGCTCCCTTCCAGAAGAGCTTCCTATTCCCTGTATGTCCCTCATTCATCCTCCTTCCAAACGGTTCATTTACCTCTCGTTTTCTCCTACGTATGCACGTTTTAGTATTTCTTTTTTCCTTTCCTTATATAATTCCAAGCACTCTTTCTTTTGAAATTTCATCATTTGCTTTTAGTACATTCAACCCACGCTCTTTTTTACCTTACCGCTTTCATTTCACCTCCTTCATTCCACCATTTCGCTGTTAACATTCTTACTTCCTACTTTAGCACATCCACACTTCCTTTGCACTACTAACAATTGCTTCCTTCATTTGCCCCAGATTTGTTCAGTATCAACTTGTTCACATTCAACCGATTTACTAGCGAGCGCTCTTACATACTTATCCTTATTGGTCTTGCTCACTTTAAACTTACTCATCTTAATTTACCCTACTCCTTTCGCTATCACCTTCCTCTCCACCAAAGCCCCCACTAAACTAATTTTACATAGAATCAAAACATAATGACTCCGATAATCCCATTTCCTAAACCCCTCACTGATTTAAACATCCAACCACAAACTTTAACATCTCCTTCTTCACCAACACAAAATCAATCATACTTTTCACTTCGATACCATCTCTACCTACACCATCTCTATATATATATATATATTATAATATATAGTATATATATATTATAGATTATATATTATATATTATATATAATATATATATATTATAAATATATATATATATATATATTTTGTATGTAATATATATATTTATATGTAATAACCCCTCGTTAACGTGCCCACCTTGACGTGATGAGGGGGTTCAGATATCCCTTTTGGATATCTGCAAAGTTGCACGTTTCCTCTTTTCAGTTTTGTTTATTCCCCGCTTTTGTTTTGTCTGTATTTTCCGCTTTCCTTTTATTGGTTCATTTGCCTCCAATTCCCCATTACGTATTGTGGTACGTAATTTCAATCTATTATTAATTCCCCCCCCCCATTTTTTCTTCCCTTTACTTGGCCCTTATGGCTTTCCGGGTGTCTTTTCCTGTTTGGGTCCTGGGTCCGTCCTAACCTCCATCCCCCGCGGATGAGGGTACAGGTTATAAACCGGTCCTTTCCGCCTATGACCGGGCCGCCTATTGTTGGGGACCCGAACCTTGGGGTTAACCACTGAGGAGGCTGTCCTGCACTTGGGTGTATAATCCCGGGCTTCGCGTTCGGGTACCGTGTGGTTCATGGGAGGGGACTGTCGCGGAGTTCCGGGGGGCTTTCCCGAGGCCACATCCGCTGCCCTCCCTACGGGGTGGGGTTTCGGGGCGGTTTGTGTTGGGTTCTGGCCTTGGGCCTCCTGCAGTGGACAGGACACTTTCCCATAGGTATAGTTTCCCCTTCCCATCCCTCTGGTATATTGTTCTTTATGTCTCATTTGTTTTATTGTTATTATTGGTTTTTATTGCGGTGGAGAAGTATCTTATATAGGAGTTTAACATATGAATACGCCCGTAAATAAAAATACGATTTTAAAGAAAGACGGATTCCATCTAAAGTCGGTACCCCCTACTGGCATTTCCCTGGCTCCTCCTAGGCCGGGACCAAGTAAGGGCTTTGATGCCCTAGTAGACGAAATGGTTCGTGCTGCTCACCATCATCCAGCGAACCTCCTTACACCCCAGATTCCAGCTTTATTAATCGACCCTCCTCATCTTTCTGGTGAGACTGTGTCGCTATCTGTACCTGTGTTACCTCATCAATCGCGTCACCAGAGGAATCGGGCTTCTTCTCACCCGTTGGGCCCGCCTACTCGCTACCATACGCCTCGACCTATTGAACGGTTTCCGTTCTCGAACCCTCCGCTGGGTGCCCCCACTAATGACACCTATCCTTTGTACTTTTATCTTAGTTCGCCGACTTCACAACCTCTCACGTCTCGTAGCCATCTCGTCCTCAGTGACGCGTTAGACTACGTTCTCAGTTCGACCGATCATCAGGCGACTCCCATGAGGAATGGTTCTCTCCTCGTTCGTGCCGCCTCTCGACATCAAAGTCAGTTATTGGCTTCTCTTTCATATTTGGGCGACCTCCCGGTTGTCTCCACGCCGGACGATGTTCGCAATACGTCTAAAGGAACAGTGTATGCTCCGGAGGTCCGTTCCGATGATCCTGAGGCCATTCTCGAACATTTTACAAAGCGACATATTCCGGTCACAAATGTCTACCTGTTCCCTCCTCATAAGGAGACTCCCACTGTGTCCAACCCTCGTCTTCTCACTTTTAGTGTACTATTCCCTCCGACCAGGGTGAAGAACGGTTTCACCATCCACTCGGTTCGGCCATACATCCCGCACCCAAGGAGATGTTTTAAATGTCACAAATTTGGCCATCCTCAAAAAATATTGTGGATCTCCGCAGTAAATCTGTCCGAGGTGTGGTGACTCTCCACACTCCGTGCGAAAAAAAAAAAAAAAAAAAAAAAAAAAAAAAAAAAAAAAAAAAAACCCCCCCCCCCCCGGGGTGGGGCCCCCTTGCTGCCCGAATTGCAAGGGTTCTTCATCAGGCTCATCTGGGCACAGTCCCTCTTTTCTTTTGGAAAAGGAAATTCTTGAACAGTGTACCATACACAAGCTCGATCGCCGTGAGGCCTCTCGTCGGGCTAGGGAGAAACTTTCACACCTGCCCCTCTCCTTTGCTGCTGCGACTTGGCCGGTTTCTACCGCCCAACCTTCCCATCGCCCTCGTGCGCCTCCTGCGCCTCTACGTAATTCGCAGCTCTCTCGATCGGATACTGTACCCACTACTGGGTTACACATTTCTACTCTGCAATCGAACTGCCCCCCGCATTCTCCCGACATGATCCGTACTGTCGCTCATCACAACTCCCCAGTCCTTACATCCATTTCCTATGGTGTGGCTTCGGCTGAAGTTCATGCCGCACCCAGGGTTGAATGCTCTCCAATTTCTGGTTCTTCCCCTGATTTGGAAGTATTCTCTGATTTGGAAGCATCCCCTGCATTACTACTCGATGATGACTCTCCTTTGCCGACTGTTTCCCGTAAACGTCCGGCTCCTGTGTCTCCTGGAAAACCGCTGAACCGTTCTTCTCCTAGTATTGTGGACTCTCCTGAACGTGTCACGTCTCCTTCTGCGAGGCGCCATTACTCTTTTCACTATCGGGCGACAGATTTCTTAAAATCCTCGCCTTCTGTCCCTCCGACTTGGTCTCCTGGTGGTTTACCCAAACGTGCCAGTCGCTCGAAACGCCATGGTGATGTGGAAAGCAATCCGTCTGTTTCAGCTATCCCAGATAGTTTATCGGGCCTTGCTTCTGCATCCGACCCTCCAGTTCCTTATTCCAGCGATTCCGAGTCCTACTCTGATATTCCAATGAATGTTACCACCGACTCTACATCTTCTGAGGTTCCCCAACTTGGGATCCAGGTCCCATCCCCCACTGTACCTCTTGTGCTCCCTCACGGTGAGTCCGAGTCCCCTGTTGTTCGAGGGGATTCCGGAGCCATTGGGGGAGATACTACTGTATCCTCCCCTGCCTCGGCTCCGCTGTCCTTCTCTGGGCTGCTCCCGCAGGACGCTGAACTTTGTGGGGATGTGCTTCGGGCCTCCTCCCCCGATCCTTGTCTGGTTCCTCCTCTTGCCATCCCTGTTGAGACTCCTCCATCTGTAACGAGTCTTTAGCGGTGTGATATACCTGTGCCTTCTACGCCCGTCCTGGACGATATTGGGGGTTCCCCTGCAGGGTTGGCAAAAACCCGGGTTTTTCATAAAAAAACCAACCCAGCTGGGTTTTTGTTTTTTTTGGGTTTTTTGGTATTTGTATATTTTTGTCAGAAAAACTTTTTTGATGTAGACAAATCAATCCTGCTAATGTCAACGTAAGTGTAAGATACAAGTTTCAAATTTAAAAACTAGTTTCTTTATATGAGAGAAACTGCAAAGTTTAACTACAGCTTAAAAATGTATTTCTGATTATTTTTATAAATTATTACTAATGCCAGTTTATTATATATATATATATATATATATATATATATATATATATATATATATGTATATAGAATAATATATATATATATATATATATAATAATATATATGTTATTATATAAGATATATGAAGAGATTATATATATATATATAATATAGAGTAATATATATAATCTCTGCG